>JAODTR010006013.1:0-44939 GCA_025399935.1 Amblyopsis rosae
AATTAATGACTTGTTAGAATCCTGATAACGAGCTAGTCATTTGAATCAGCTGTGTTGGAGCAGGGAGACATCTAAAATAATGCAGGGCACCGGTCCCCGAGGACCAGGGTTGAGGACCACTGCTCTAGAAAATGGGTGCAGGAGACATCCAGGAGAGGCTTTAAACCCCCCGTCTTCTCGGCTAGAGACGGGGTTGGCTGGAGGCCCTGGTTTGGGCTGGTCAGCAGCGCTCGCTCAGCAAAAAACCCTTGTCTGGGTTGGGAGGGGCCTTACAAGAGCTCATTAATGATGATGATGATGATGATGATGATGATGATGATGTTGTCGTTGGGTACCGTTCATATGCATTTGAGATTGCCTAAATTAGAAGGCAGCTGTAAAAGTGGCCCTAAATGCTGTTTTTAATCTAGTTTCATAAAGTATGAATACAAATGAGAAGTTTTTAGGTTATTAGGATGCAATGTTTGATGGTTTTGTGGTACTTTGAAGATTTGTGGTACTTTGAAGGGATAGCATGTATTTCTTTACGGATGTATTAATGAACAATACTGTGTGAAAGTTAGAAGCACATGATATGATAGTTACATACACACTATATATATATATATATATATATATATACACATATATATGCATATATATACACACACACATATATATATATACATATATATACACATATATATATATATATATATATACATATATATGTATATATACCTATATATACATACATATACATATACATATATATATATATATATATACACATATATGTATATATATGTATATATATATATGTATGTATATATGTATATGCTATTTAACAACCCAGACCACAGACTCTCATACCAGAACATTGATTGGCTTATCAGCAATTTATCTATATAAAAAGAAGACACGTCACAATTTGGTAAAATTACCATAAAACGTAGATCTCAAACAACCATTTAATGACAGACTGAAAATAATTAATATCTACATTCAGAACATCATCCTTCCGCATGTGTTCAATCACAGAAATAAAGGGAATACGCTCTATACATCGGTTTCTGATTATTCACATGAGAAGGCTTTGTGAATTGCAGTAGAGCCTAACATGAGACACCCAATAATAACTTGTGTTTATGATTAACTGGTACATTACAACCATGACTACAACAGACAAAATCATATTTGAATATATAGAATTGAAAAAAACAAAACAAAACAACATACAGAGGGGTAGAAAGAGACATATGCACAGATGTGTGGATTAAATATGTTCCTTTAAAAAAATATATGAACACTTATAAAAACCAGTTCACAAAATGATGACTTATTGTGACAATATAACTTGTGCAATAATTCTATTAACTCTTATTTATTTACACTTTGTCGCTTATTCCTTTCCTCCATCAAACTAAAAAAAAAAGAAAAAAAAAAAGAATATATGCACCCACAGATTTACGAGATTTAAGAGGCGTAGAGCCTTCTAGACAAATGTCATCCACTTCAGGAATCTCGTAAGCAATAATCCTGCTCCACTTCAACGTGAAGGCCGCTAGATGCACCAACCGAGAACAGCCCTGCTGGCCTTTGAGTACATCTATGAAACTACAATCACGTGGATTATTCTTCTCTTATAGTAACATAATAACAAAACGTGTGAATATAAAGCAAAGTGACTGGACTGACATGGCTGTAAAATAATCTAGGCCAGAGGTCCTCAATGTTTTTCAGGCCAAGGACCGCTTGGCTGCCAGGCCAACAATTGTTAGGGCGACCTATAGTGCCATCTATAAAAGCAGGCCACTAAATCACAAAAATAATTATTGACAGATTTATATATTAATAGCACAGGTTGTATTTATGTTACATATACTTTGACATAAAAAAAAAAAAAGATAAACTAGTTTTGAATGAAATCATTTGGAGGACCCCCTGAAGTACCTCTGATCTAGGGTACTGTCTCCACCGCGTGAAGGCCCAACTTTCAGCTCTATAACACATGGTATCATCTTATTGTCTGCGGATGGTAATTATAGCCTACAGAGTTTGGTGGAGAAAATTACTTTGAATTATAATTCTCTTTTGTTGAGTAGCAATGTTGGCAATAGCATCAGTCTACTGATGCTACGGTTTCGAACACCACTGATTGGTAGATGGAAGCCAGACGCTCCACGGTAACTCCCATGGAGGCTTAACAGGAGATATATTCAGGGCTTGATGTCAGAGAAGCTTGTATACGGCTCACTGCAGCTCGAAGACGTGCTGAGGTTTCCAGAACCACTGCCTTCTGTTATGCAAGTGTACATTCACACACACACACACACACACACACACACACACACACACACACACACACACACACAAACACGTTAAAATATAGTATGATCTTTATATACGAATCTGCTTATATTATTCTAATAAATAATAATAAATACAACTATAAAATATAACTATATAAATAAATAGAAATTATGTAATATGACATACAAGCAATTACCTGAGCTGGTGAGAGACTGACAGGACAATGATTCTCCAATCAGAGTTAACAGATTTGCTGCAGCAACCCAGCCCTCCTTATTAGTCGCCAGGTTACGCACAAACCTGAATCAACACAACAGAAACATCAATGAGGACAGCCAGGGCAAGGACAGGACATGTATTTGTTATGCTCCTGTGATAGAGCCTCCTACGCTAGCATCCTCCTATGCTAGCAGCCTCCTGTGCTAGCATCCTATGTTAGCAGCCTCCTGTGTTAGCATCCTCCTATGCTAGAGCTTCTTATGCTAGCAGCCTCCTATGCTAGCAGCCTCCTGCGCTAGTAGCCTCCTATGCTAGCTCTTCCTATGTTAGCAGCCTTGTATGCTAGCAGCCTCCTGTGCTAGCAGCCTCCTGCCCTAGAAGCCTCCTATGCTAGTAGCCTTTTGCGCTAGCACCCTATGTTAGCCGCCTCCAATGCTAGTAGCCTCCTATGCTAGATCTTCCTTTGCTAGTAGCCTCCTGCCCTAGCATTATCATGTGCTAACAGCCCCCTATGCTAGATCTTCCTATGCTAGCAGCAAACTGTACTAGCAGCCTCCTATGCTAGCAGCCTCCTGTACTAGAAGCCTCCTATGCTAGCAGCCTCCCGCCCTAGCTAGCAGCCTCCTATGCTAGATCTTCCTATGGTAGCAGCCTCCCGCCCTAGCTAGCAGCCTCCAGTACTAGCAGCCTCCAGTACTAGCAGCCTCCTATGCTAGCAGCCTCCAGTACTAGCAGCCTCCAGTACTAGCAGCCTCCTATGCTAGCAGCCTCCTATGCTAGCAGCCATGCCCTAGCAGCACGTCAATAGACCCACCAGTGCCCGTCATTCCCTTCCTTCACTAGCTGCACCACGTCGCTGCTCCGCACAGACAGCTCCTGAGCGCCGTCTTCGTAGCCTGAGAGCACAGTGTATTTCCCGGGGCACTGTAAAGTAAGCGTGGTGGGGGGGTGGGGGGGGGATGAGTTTTAAGTTCCAGTGGAATTTCATTTGACTTCACCGTTATTTCACTGCGACCACAGTAGACTAGACCAGAAAGCTCAATACAGCGACATGTCTGTCCAGTAGGACAGTGACTTTAAAGACTAGTTCTTTGTTCTCTTGCGACTATCAAACTAAAAACCAAACAGACCGCAGGGACAAATCAACGACGTCGGAGAGAACAACAAACGGTGGCATACATCTATGGAGATGTTCCCGCAGTGTATCGTAGCAAAAATCTGGGCAGAACATATTGAGCAGAGCAAGAGGCGCAAATGTATGGGCACTTCCATGTTTCACTTATGCGGCGGTAGGGTTGCCACCCGTCCCGTATAATACGGGATTGTCCTTTATTGAACAATCTCTTAAGGAGTCAATACGAGACACAATTAGTCCCGTATTTTCGTGCACAACCTACTCAAATGAAAACACTACGTTTACATGCTTGGAATGACTTGAGAATTAATAAAACCGGATGAGTTTCACAAGACCTAGCGGAGAAGTGATTCTGTCACTCAACATCATTATCGTTGCTCTGGTTACGGAGACTCAGACGTGCCATGCACAGGCTTATACATTCATGTTGTCAAAAACGTTACCTCCAGCTCAAGTGAATAGGAGGCTGTAACCTACAAAGACACCGTGCATAAAAAAAGAAAAACTGATTGTCGGCCCCTTGAAGGCCTGCAAACTTCAGTAAATCAATCCGTTAACGTCAGTTTAGCCTGTGAAGTCTGCGTTCACCTGGACGGTCCGTTATCTTGTACGGGAGGGACAACAGGTAGGTAAACCCCTTGCAATTACAATAGCCGAATAGTAATAATGGCAACTACTCTTTCCTTTACATTCATGTTGAGTGTAGCAGAGGACTTTGAAATAGATGCATAAAAAGCAAATATTGGTGGATACAAATTACAATACAAACAGAATGCAAGAAATTGCGTCTCCTGGGGAACGACCCCAGACCCCCCCCATTTTATTTGTTTAACAAATGCTTGCCAGATGTCCCTTATTTTTACATATCCACGGTGGCAATCCTATGTTGGGGTGGGGGAGGGGGGTTGGGTTGGGGGTGGGCAATATTCCCCCCCCACCTTTATGCAGACCAGAACAATCCAGCAATTCATGCAAGCCAATGCAAAATGTTGGTGACGTAAGGCGACACGCCCACTTTGACGCTCCTATAGAGATGCATTACATTGCGTGTGTTCTCGAGTCTTAGGTGCAGGCTACGCGTCGCTCACCAGTTTCTTGACGCACTCGTCCTCTGGGTCAGAGTTCAGAGGATCCTCGGCACTAGAGTAGCCATCGTTCTCCTCCGACGCGTCCATCGACATAGAGGCCTTATTCCAGCCTGGAGAGGAAAAGTTTTACATGTACATGCGTTTGCAGCGGCACTACACTATAGCACATGAGTTGAGAGAGCACTGAGGGATCTACAGGTATGGAAAGGTTGAGGAGAAGTGCCATAGAAAAAAAATGTAATAAAAGATAGTGAATCCCAACCAGAGACAAACAGTGCTTCCAGTCACCAGAAAACAGTGTAATATTCTGAAACAAAGGGCTGAAACATGTAAGCGGAAGACTACCATTCCTCTAGAGTGCTTCTACATTTCCAAACGGGGAGTGTCTTTTGTTCTCAAGGAGGAGACACAAGGAGACGCGAGAGCTGAGAGAGAAACCCCTACAAACCGGTGGAACCACCCAGAGCCACTGTACTGTACCTCTCCGCTTTTCCTGCGAAAGACTAGAGGTACTGAACCACCTGACCCTGCCAAGGTGGAGGTGAGATGGACCTGCGTCTGAGGAAGAGGAGGTAATGGACACAGTCACTACACTACGTTTTGGAGCCAAATTAAAGGTTTTACCATGTAGTTCTTATTTTGTACACTGGGTGGAGCATTAAGGGAGAAAGTGGTGTTAGTTAACCTAACCTGACATGCCAGATTAATTGTTGTCACAAGTCCATCTGGGAAGCCGTACATTGAAACTGTTTGTAAAAGGTAGGTACTTAAAAATAATAAAATATAACTTTGCAGTTGATTGGATTGGTTGTGTCGTCGTTTACGCTGTCGGCAAAACTAAGCCACGCCCATACAGCTATCAATATGAAGCTGACTGGAAAATTCAGTTGCTACTCTGACGAATTCGCAAATGATTTCTGGTCTTTTCCAGACTGATTCTCACGGAGAAATAAAACTGAAGCTGACACTAGCCTCGTGAGGTAGTGTTAAGCAATCTGCCTGGTGATTGATTCAGGTGTGTGGAATGGGGAGACTTCAAATGTTCTTACAGGGTCAGGGTTTTGTCAATGTCATTTCAGTGTAATACATTTACTAAGTTAATTGGAAACATTATTAACAATGCCATCCACCTAGGCTAAGGGGAGCACAACATCCAAGACATGTTTAGCATTGGACATTGAAACATTGGTAGCCCGCGGAAATGCATGTTCCGATACAAGCTCACTGGTATAGGCATAAAGCTGCTACACTAAGGCAGCATGGTCTAGTGGTCTGGGTGTCAGGCTCCCAGCCAGAAGGTTGTTGGTTTGAAACCTGGTGTTGACCTACCTGTAAACATACATTTGTTTTGCTGTTCACATCACCTGTTAAATTTGGCACATATCAGATTCTAGTGTGAACGGCCCAAGGGTGACAGCTGAGATCATTCAACGTTAGTGAGACGTTTATTACCTTTGAATCCAAAAGGAGTAGGATCACTCTTGACCTCGTGCCGTTTGGTCTTATGGTCCGGGCTCTGGGGAAGTCCTGGCAAACAATAAAATGGTAAATATGATTTCTAAATGCAAGGACAAAAGAAAATAAACTAAAAAGGAATTTAAAAAAAATGAAATAAAAAGTAATTCTGGAGATACCACTCACACACACGCGTGCGCGCACTAGAACCTACATGCGTCAGCGGCCACTATGTCTAAAACACACTAAACAAATCTACAATTGTTAAATACCAATGGTGCTAATTGAAAAGCAAAATACTACAATGCTTCCTCAATGGAAGACTAATGTGTTAATGCAATAATAATAATAATAATAATAATAATCATCATCATCATTCATCAATGGTACAAGCACCACTACATTGCACTGCACTGAATGGAAGGCAAGTCCAGAGCAGTGTGTACCTGCTTCATGGAACGGCATCATGGGAAATGTTAAGCATTTATCAATAGCAGACGAAGGCTCTGTGGAAGGAAGCATGCAGTGTTTGAGCTGGTGACCAAACGTCTTTATACCCTCTGTCCTGCTCATTTGACAGACACACTGACTTGTCTTTTACCAAGTGAACATACTGTTTTAGTACAGTATTTACTAGCTAACATTCTGTTTTAGTACAGTACACCGGGTTCCAAATTACCAAGGACTGCAGATTGAAATGAGTTTAAAGATAAATCGGGATCTGCTAATATGGATATTTATTCTCTTTTAAGGTTATTATAGTTTGGACAAAGTCCCTTTTACAAATACATTTAGTAAAAAAAAAAAAAAAACGGTATTTATGATGAAAAACAAAAACAAAAACGAATTGATAGTGTTTTAGAGCATCGATACAGTATTGCGCAACATAGTGTATACACACACACACAACTACTAATAACAGTTGGGCAATATGATTATATATACACATTCTAACAACATGCTGATGCTGTAGACAGTTTCTACTGCGAGACACTGAATAAGAGGCCAAGTTAGTGTTAGTGTAGCATTATGCGTATCGTATTCTGGTCCTTTCACAATTGTATAAATTCTTGCTGCTTCAGCTGTATATGTTGTAAGTTATTTTATATCAGTCCCGATACAGAGTACCGATCCGATTCCAGTGTTAAATTAAAGTTTTAAGGTAAGTTGCAAAGTAAATGACAGCCAATCCCTATTTTAGGACTTGGATGCATTTTAGAAACCTGCTGCTGATAGTGTGGCCTGGGTAGGCTAGACATGGCTGATGCTTGACAGTAGACCTACATGTGTAAATTAATTTTATTGGATCAGCTCCATATATCAGTTACAACCGTCCAATTGTCGCAGATACGATCCAGCTATTTAAGTCAGTATCGGACCGATTTCCGATCTCAGTATCGTATCGGTGCCGTCCCTAGTTTATAACAAAGTATATTTTGTGTGGTAGGCTTCCACTGTGGTAATGCCTGGATGTCTTTTGTTTGTTGTCTTTCATCTAACAAATATGATAAAGGATGACTGTTGTTGGCCTGCTGTTACCTTTGTGCGTTTTGAGGTTACTGAAGCCCTGCAACGTAAAGCGCTTTTTAGCCACCGCAGCGCGGTCTGAGGTTGGGCTGGTCACAGCCTCGTCTAGCCCACGGTGGAAGCAGGGAGAGAGGGCAGATGGAGGGCAGATGGAGGACAGATGGAGGGCAGATCAGGGCAGATCAGGGCAGATGGAGGGCAGACGGAGGGCAGACGGAGGACAGATGGAGGGCAGATGGAGGGCAGATGGAGGACAGACGGAGGACACACAAATGCCGTAAGGAAGAGAAAACACAAGAAAGGAGAAAGGAAATTGATAATTGATCAAGTAGAAAAAAGGGGAGGGGAGCGTCTATTGCATAATAACCTTGTAGCATAGAATAGCAAACTGTGGCGATACGTTAGTGAAGAGGGTAGAGTGCACTTGGCTTTCTATAGATAAATTCCTGCAGATGGAGTTTAAGGCTTGCGAAGTTATGCTGCAATAGCACATCATGAGATTTCATCATACTATTTTTACTAAACAAAAATATCTCTGAAGAGCTTGTATTAGAATAACTGTGTTACCTTCCTCTATGACAAATAGTAACGAAAAGAGGGAAGTCTCCATTACCCAGCAGGACTTCTCAGCACCTTATACTGACCTTTTCCAGTTGGGTTTGGGGATGACGAGGTGTTGGCATCAGGACTGCAAGGTTCAACCGTCTTATCCTCTGCCCTTTTCAAGCTCTTTTGGCCACTCTTGAGTGGACTGTGGGATATTGGAGGGATAGATAAAGAGCATCGCGCTGTCAGAAGGACAAAATGGCTAAAGTACATCAAAATCACCCAAGCTGGCCATTTAGGCTTGTTATGGGATCACTAGTCTCGCAGAGCCAGCCTTTACTTAGGTAGAGTCTGAGACAGAGCGCTGGCTGACTGTGTCAAGATCTTCCTACCTACAGGAGAGGTATTTTGATTGACATGTTAATCACATTGCAGTCTCCAAGGGCTGTACAACCTACATTTCACATGGAAAGAAACAACGCCCCTTAACCTGCTCCTCCCCCCGGGCAAGGAAAAACTTCCTATAAAAACCCAATAGGGAAAAGACCTTGGGAAGGGACCACAGAGGGAGGAATCCACCCCTCCAGGACGGTTAAGATGCAATAGGTGATGGTAGGCAAACAAGATTTAGCAATAATACTTAGAATAATATGCTTCTCATAGTGCAGCACATAGGAACTAACAGAGACATTTTAAGCGTTTTGTAAGTTAGTTAATTAAGAGCGGTCTGTCAATTGCACGACGACATGTACACTTGTACTTTGGAATTTGTTGGATGACAGGCCTCTGGCTGTTTACATGTTTTGTAAATCTAAAGTTAGTAGGCTACAGTTACTGCTTAAAATAACATTTTAAATTAGTAGGCCTAATTAAAGCACTGTACTAGCGTTGCTCCAGAAATTATGGATACAGACTTGTGACAATTCTAACAACCAATGGAAATCAACAGCATCAGTTGAGCTTAAATGGGTATATGTTTCAGAGTTGTTTATGTGACGTAGTGTTAATGGACGGAAGAGGCAGAGGCTCTAGACCCATTTACTGCCAAGTCAAGCTGACCTCACCAACATCATATGTACCATTGTTTGTAAACAGTAAATGGGTCTATGGGATTACTGACTGACCTGAAACTGGCAGATTCACTAGACACAGGAGGAAACTGGAACACCTGGTCTGTCGCCCTCTGCTGGCTAGCTTCTGCAACAAATGGATTACCTCAGAATAACAATCCAGATGTTTACATCTGACATTAAACAAAGAATGGATGGATGCATGCATGCATGCATGCATACATACATACATACATACATACATACATACATACATACATACATACATACATACATACATACACACGTGAGTATACCTATATTAATAGTACATATCCTACCATCTTGCTTAGAGCTGATATTACCTCTATAGGCCTCCAGCTGGGTAGTTAGAACCTTACGGATCTCATTAACCCAAGTTGTTTTCACTTCAGCTGTTGGTGCCTGAAATACAACACGAGATGAACTGGTGAGCGACTCAGCAGGTGGACGGCTACCGAGATCCCCACTACTATTCAGAGGGAGCTTGACCAACCTGGACGATATACACCTCCTCCCGGGAGTTGCACCAGATTTCAAACTTCTTGTTGTCCCCTTTTGCATTTTCAGTGATGCCAACGGCACTCATCTATACGGGAAGTCATAATGTTATATCTTGTTTGTCAAAAAAGCAAATACAGGAGAATGATACAACAGACAATGCAGTATAATATACAATTGCACATCATTTGCCAATGTGATCTGTGCCTGTGAGTAACACTTGAATTTCCCCCCTTGGGAATCATCTGAAATCCCATTTGATCTAATCCTTCCCCATTGAGACTCACACTAAGGGACTGCTTGAAGCTGTACGAGGGGGCTTTCTCGTAGCCCTCGCCGTTCTCTTCCCTCCTCTTGCAGAACAGCAAGGCCTTGGCGTGCAGGAAGAGGTGTCGCTGCATGGGCTTGAAGCGGGCCAGGTCCTTGACCTTGGCGTGACCCTTCTTATGCTCCGTCCACACGCTGAACGAGCCCTGCATCAGCAGCCTGCCTAGCTCACTCAGGTTGCCCTGGAAACAGGGTAAGGAAAGAGTTCATGCTGAGATTCAAACTGGTATTTCACCTTTATTCCCCCCCCTCCCACACACAACAGTGGATGTTAGTGGGGTCATTTTCTGTTGACCCCACTAACATATGCAATAAAAAGGCAGGGTTAGTCATTCCTGAGAACGCCTGCTAACTTAGAGCTCAGAGCAAAACAAACTCCCTCAGAAACGTCGCCCCACACAATGAAACATGAAAAGAAACGGTGTTAGGCACTCTGTTTATACAATGTCTGGTCATAACACAATAAAGATCTCACATGGATCTCAAAAGGTTTTGTCCCATGTGAACAGGTTTTACCCAGATGTCCAGTGCTGTCAGATCAGGTTCCAATGCCTCACCTCGTATCCTGTGATGGCGATGAGATGCATGGAGTCATTGACAGCTTTGAGGATACCCAGGATGGAGCACAGCGCCTCCTGGAGGTCATCCGTCCCCTCGCAGCCCTTACTGTACTTCAGCATTTCCTGTATATTCAAACAGGAGCAGACTAGTAATAATACTGACATACCGGCACACGCACGCCTCCGTAACGCATTAACACTAAAGAATGGCATTCGGATTAATAAAAAATAAAGGAATACATTTTCTGTCCATTGGTCAGCAATATTATTCTCAGAATCATGTAAAAAATGTTGTCCTGCTATTGTCATGTGACATCAATTGTTCATTATTACTGGTTAAACCAATTTCATTGCTTGTAGTATAAAAAAAAAACAATAAAGTAAAAAAACAAAAAAACATGCTACATTTACATACACGATAAGTCGATATAGTAATTATCGTGATAGGCCTACCCATGCATAATAATACTGATAATATGAAACAATAAAACATTCCGTCTGATTACAATAATTAGAATGAATAAAATAACATGCTCCACCACACCTTTAATAGCAGTTGATACTTCGTAATCCTCTGGACCGGCTTCAGGAGGTATGAATCCAAGCCTAGTTTGTGCTCCAACTTTTTCTGGCATTCCTGGCACGAGGCAATTCAACACATAAATAAAAAAACAAGGAAAACCGCATTAGCGTCAGCGCAGCAGCTGCCGTCGGAGATGCAGCGGGCTCTCTGGAGCGGGACGCGCTGCAGATGAATGACGGCCCGGGGGCACGCCTCACCTGGAAGAAGGCACAGTCGGAGCACTGCCTCCAAAGGCTCTCGGAGCGAGGCTTGTTCTGGCAGTATTTCTCGTAGATCTGCAGGTCTGTCATCTGAGAAGGGGCCGTGGGGGCGCACACACATTACATGGGGGCACTGAATGAGAACCAACACACACACACACACACACACACACAAACGTGGTCTCTTTTCACAGCGGACTCACCCTCTGCAGAAAGCACCTTCCTACCAACTCTGGGCAGTCGGTGTATTGCTCAAGCTCCCTCAGAAATGTCCTGGAAGAGGACAGCTCATGTTGTTAAAGAACAAGAGAAAGGTGGTGGGGTTTTTGTTTCGGGTGGCGTTGATGAAGATGGATGAAGATGCGTGATTTTTCGCATTACCATCAGCGGCAGCCAGAGGAAGCTCTCACCTCTTGTGGAAGTGGTAGATCTCTGGCATGTTGCCGAACAGAACCTCCCTTTTGTTCTGCAGCGGCACAGGAATGAGGGCAGCCATCTCGGGGCTGTCCATCTCGGAGGCGTATCCCTTAAACACACAAGCGCACCGCGGGGACGTCAAGCACAGGTAGCAGACAAACTAATATGTGCTTCTGCAACCTTGAAACTGTGAAAGCACCTGTAGCACACACAGCAGCTCCTCCACATAGGCTCTCTCTGTTTCAAGCAGCTCGTTCATAACGTGCCTAGAGACGCAGAGAGCAAGACAGTGGTAAATGCACAAACATCATGCAAGCAGAGGGAGAAGTTCAGACTTAACGGATACATTGAGTGATAGTTCAGGCAGGCCACGGCACTCCTCATTTCACGCTGTGCTTAACTTAATCAATGGCGTTTGTGTCTCTGTTCTCTACCCTGTTGGCGGTCTTTTTGCAGCTCTCAGAACACAGCCATACCTCCAAACATGAACTGCAAATTAATATTAGAATATAATGCTATTGTTGTCCTCCTGAGCCCTGACTGAACCGAGCTTGTGGCCACGTGATAACAGTTTGTATATTGTTTGTGATGACGCCTTTCCTTCCTCACCTTCTGAGTATTGCCAGGTTCTCTCTCTGCTCTGACAGAGAGGCGAGCTGGCTGTTGCCATCTTCGTTTGGCAGTAGTCCGTCATTCTGTTAACATACAGCATCTTGTCATTGCCTGCTATATACCCATATCAGACTAGTCTACTCGACGTTATTGCACTTACATCTTTCATACAAATGATGGCGACCATCTTGAAAAATGGCAACCATTTTGAATTTTCCATTACTTGCATGTATTATCCAAATGCTTTTATTCATTAACTATGCATGGTAAATCAATTCAACTAGTTATGTCCTCAATATCAACTTACTTATCACTGATAAGAAAATTTACCTGAAAACAGTTGTCGCTGGCAGCCATTTTGAAAAATGGTTGCCATGGGTGATATAATGAAAATTCACAATGGCTCAATATCAAAATTTTTTGTGAAATGTCTTTGTCTATAAGTGTACCAAATTCTATGCTTTTATCACAAAATGCACAATTGTTATAGTTAACCGCACCACTGCTAGAGGTCGGCAGAAAATAGCTACCAAAGGCCGGAACAATAATGACTTTAATATGGATGAAAGAGCAGATAATCAATAACTGATTAATCAGACTACACATGTGGCTGTTTCTATATTCCATTCTTTTCCCTTTTCTTTGTGCTGTAATAAGACTCTTCTCACATTCTGGCAACTGAGGCCGTCCCCAGAGTCTTCTTCTGAGCAGATCTTCTCTTGTTGGACTCTGTGTGCTGCTGAAGGGACAGGGGGAACAACAGTCACATCACATAATGCTATTTCCTCGCTACACTGCGTGCTACTGTACACCGTGGTCCTCAAATCAACCCATATCCGTCAAAAAGAAGCTGCTGCTACATTTAGCCTGCAACCCCCCATTAGGACTGGGCAATATAACGGTATATCGGAATTTTTTCAAAGAGATATAAGATTAGGAAATATCGTTTATATTGATATAGTTAAATTATGCTTTTAAATTATGTTTATTCTTTACTTTTTCGATATGTTCGTCTCTCCCTCTATGCCTACACTTGGCCTGAGGAGTGGAGTCAAACCTAAACCATGCAACGCCACGCAGGTTTGACGACACACAGTGACGTTCAGGCCTGACCTGGTGAGGCGAGGGGGGACTTGATGAAGGCTTCGGGCCTGGGGGCCACTGGCTGCACTGGCCTGGTCTGCTTGGCGGCCAGCTTCTTCAGGCTGACCCTCCTCTTGTCAAACATATCCTGCATGGAGGCCTGCTTCTGGAACACCTTCTCCACCTGGTTCTGACGCACGGGAAACCACCACAAGAGGGCGTAAAGCGACAAACTCTTGTCACTTAAACTCCACCACGAGGTGTTAATGGCCAGTTTTTTTGCAGAGCGGCGTACCCTGAACCCCTGGTTGAGCACCGCCTCGTATTCCGTCAACACGGCACCGATGTCGGTCAGCCGGTCCTGGCCACCCGCGTCGAGGTAGCTCTCCAGCTCCTGCAGGGCCAGCTCGGCTCCCTCGTGTGACTGGCACTTGTCGACGGGCTGAGACGCCAGCATGTATATGCCGTCATCGCACCACTTGGCGGCCTGGCGTGACGGAACGCAAGAATTAGTTACGCTAGCAGGCCAACACACTGTGGTGTGCTGCTTCTCATGGAACACGGCAAACAGTTTCTGGACGGCATGGGAACAAAATCAGACGGAATGGGAGTTGCTATGGTAATGCTGCATTATTTACAAATGGTAAATGGACTGCATATATATTGCGCTTTTATAACTTTTCCGGCCACTCAAGCGCTGTACAGGATTGACTCACATTCACCCATTCTCTCACACACGCACGCACGCACGCACACGCGCACACACACACACACACACACACACACACACACACACACACACACACACACACACAGACGGCGCGACCAACCACCGGGAGCGGTTAGGGTTAGGTGTCTTGCTCAAGGACACCTCGACACTTCTCCCCGCTCTACTCTCTGTGGAAAATGTTTTATGTAGTTATTTTAGTAATGTAGCGAGGGTTCTAGTATTGTTTCACCATAAGTATTATCTTCAAGTTGTTTACGTTTTCTCAGTGTGTGACGGAACTACGAACATCATCCGGTTAAAAATGCGATTGCGGAGGACGGCAAAATTTAAATATTTTATTTTTGGGCGGTTTGCCGTTGCCGGCATTTTCTTTTGCAGTCCTGCTCTGCTTTGTCCACTAACATGATATCCGTTTTGCCGTGTTCCATGTGAACGCAGCATTATTCTCACAGAGCCAGCCCTATGCTTGCTTACAGGCTGGGACACAGTGCTGGCTAATTGCATCCAGGCCCGCCTACTTGACAGAAGAGGAATTTTGATTGACATGCATAACTCATCGACCAAAACAAAACTTTCCATTTACGCTAGATGAATTAGGTGGGAAACTGAATGACATGGATCTGGCTGATTGCATCTGCTAAATAAATAGGCTATGGTTACTGCTTAAAAGAAACAAACAAATTAGTAAATAAAGCATTGCGCTACTGTAGCTCCATAGCGCCTTGTGAGTGACAATGCTAACAGCTAATGAGCATCTCCTACCAACAACTACCCCACAGGGGTCTTACAGGGGTCTACAGTATCTTGCCTGTGTGATATAGCGCTCCAAACGGAAGAGGTTGAGACAAGCTATGGGCAAGCCACTATATTGAAGCGGTGTGTGTGGGTGTGTTCATCTCACCCTCTCCAAACTGTGGTGCAGCTCCATGGCTTTGAGAAGATGGTCCTTCCTCGCACTCAACTTGCTGCCGAGATCCTCGCTGACTGCTCTGAGCTCGATGCATTTGGGCTGGATGGAGTCTTCAGCATAGTGTGCGTTGCGGACCAACTCGTCGCCCTCGCGAGCCAAGGCCAGGGCTTTGTCCAATGCCTCCTGAGGCGACATGGAGGAACACAGCAGAGAAAGAAATGACCCAAGGTCAGCGATATTAAAGAGGTGAACTAGAAATCTTTTAAATCACATTATTTCCCCCTTTAAAAATGTTCGTTAAGAATACCTGGTTTTTCCTGTATCGCACGTTGAGGTACTGCTATATTCAGTAGCTAAACCTTTAATCTGTAAACTGTTGCTTCACACTTACGCAGACTCTCTCCTCATAGCTGATGAGTTCTCGGAAGATGTGTTCAGCGTGGGCAGGACTGATCCCTACCTCTGCCAAGGCCCCGAGTTTCTCAGAAGCCTGCTCAAACAGTGCTGTCACCTGCGACACACACACACACACACACACGCACGCACGCACGCACGCACATACAGCAGGGCAGCGTTACCGCTTCAAACACAACTCAGCGGACAGAGCTGTCGTCCCACAGCCAGCCAGACTAGGATAACAGAGAGGGTGCAATGGACGGCACTTCTGCATTAGATTTTTTGGAAGGGGGGGCTTTTCACTCTTTATGCAAACCAAAATGACCAAGCTTTCTATGCAAGTCAATGAAAAGGTATTATTCCTCCCATTAATGGGTGTTTTGAGTGCATTACATTAATTCCCAAGTACAAACGATCAACCTGAGGCCACAGCGGTGTTTATGCAGCAAACTGTTTTGGGGTAAATTGACTTTGTATGCATGCCGACCGTGCGGGGTAGATGTAGCTGTCTGGGTGTTGCCTAGGTCACCCTCCACAGCAAAATGCCGTTGGGTGACACGCCCGCTTAACAGACCAGAAGCGTTCCATCTCTGCTTCCATTGAAGTGCATTGCAGCGCTCCGTGTTTGTTATTGTTCCAGTGTCTCTGCTACAGCGCTGTGTGCTAGGGTAGGCTGGCAAGAAGACGGGGAGGTCCGTGACTCACGTCTCTGTAGCTTTGCTCAAAGCGTCGAAGCTGCAGGCACTGCTCCAGTTTGGCCTGGTGCCGCACCCAGAACTCGTCAAACGCCCTCTCCGTCTCGTCCAGCTGAGACAGCAACCTGGCGACGGAGGAATGAAGGGTGAGACAGAGGGAACAAAATGAGATCGGCCTGTTTCTTTTATATTCCCGTGTTACCACTTAATCAACAACATGGCCCATCGTGGCCTACAAGTCATTTCTTTAAACTGTGGGGTTAAAACAGGTCAAAGCTGGGCCTTTGTAAGGCACCCGCTGAAACGCCACGTCCCGACAACAGCCAAAAATGAATGCGTCCAATGTGCAAAGCAGGACAGAGATAAATCTCACTCCGACCTTGAATAGCGTGTGAATATAACAGGGCTAAGTAGATGCATATAAAACTGATTTCACACATCTGACCCCCTTCGCTTGCCTTGTTGCGTGGTTCTGGGACACATGCTGTTCGCATTAGCGTTTTCACAGCCACCCCTGCTGGCGGTCCAATCAGGGTGGGTAGGTGAGATGACGATGAAGCCGAGCGCATTTCAAAATGGTGGTAGAGCTAGATGAGGCGTTCGAAACAGTTGTAGCAAAGCCGATTGTTTAAGCGATGTCCAGAAGTTTCAAAATTAACCAGGGGTCTACTAGGAGGCAATGGCTGTTAACACTTCCCAATGGGCCGTGGCCAGACTATATTCACATAGTGCGGATTGTCAGGTTACACCTGGCTAGATACGACCCAAAAAGTGATACAAATCCATTACTTTCCCTGTTGGAAATAGACTATTTAAAAATCCATCATATTCCAGAATTTCCAGGACCAGTGGGAACCGTGCATAAAGCCCCCCCCCACCCACCCACTTGGTAATGGCTCTGACCTCTGCACTGTGGCCAGGTTCTCCAGTTCATCCTGGTTCATGCTGTGGTCCGGGTCTCGTACCACAGGCTCCTTGATGCTGTCCAGCAGCCGGCTGCCTTGGCCCAGGGCCACGGTCAGGTCCTCCTACACGCGCACACACACACACACACACACACACACACGAACACACACACGGGTGGGCGGCAGGAGTTAAAACGACATGAGTGGCATGTCAAGACAAAGGAGAGATTGACGCACTGAACTATGAACAAACATCTAACGAAACAAAGAAATGTGACTAGAAGCATTCAGGCACTGCATTCAAGGTCATAATCACAGTGCCTTTGTTAGACAAGCAACCAGTATCTTCCTTTAAACAACATGCAGGCAACTGTATGGTTTATATTAAACTCCCCGAGCCTTGTGCCCCACTAGTCAATGGCGTGTTGAGTTACATAAACAAACACACTGTTATATTGACACCCAGCCTTCACCTTCATTTTCTCCTTCTTGCTGGTGTGTGCGCCCAGCAGGCCGGAGGTAGCTTGGATGTCTTTGGGCAGCTCTGTTTCAGCCAGCTCAGTGCCAAACGACTGAAGCGTCTGAGCCATTTTCTTCACCATCAACGCAAACCCCTCGATGGCCTGATCCACAGAGAACACCGCAGCCACATGGGAAGGGTAGGTTTTTCACAATACACAATCCCCAACATGGGGGGGAACATTACAGATGCAGACTTTGCAGTGTCCACTAGGGCGCAAAAAATACCGCTTGAATACCGATACACAATATATCTCTGCATTTTCTATTAAATGGGCTAAATGGAGAAAAAAGTGGAAACCCGACGGAAATGAGACATCATTTTTTTATAACGACATTAATTATAGTTGTACATGATTAAGTCCATAGCATAGAGGCTGTGAATATTACAGTTATAATGACAGTTTAATCTACATTTGTTTTTGATTACCAGCTACCTTGTAATACTAGCTGGCTACCTGTATCTGTTTGTCAGAAACGGAAATTGAGCATATAAATATATAAAAAAATAAAATAAAAAAACGATATATCACCCAGCTCTAGTGTCCACTGACTACAATGCTAACTTTGAGGACTTTGAGGTACAGAAGTGTTAAATGGAGTAGTTTGTGCATATGTATGAGGATGCATGAGTGTTGATGTGTAAACGGGTGTCTTCTTACAGTGCGGTGAGATATCCACTTCTCATGGCAATACTCCTGTGTTCCCCCGAGGTCCTGTGTCAGCTGGTCGCGATCTATGTAGGAGTAGAGCTCAGTCACGGAGCTCAGCATGATCACCTAGGCAACGCAAACACACACACACGGCAAAAAATTTTGTGAAATTTATGTGAAATAACGTGAAGTGACACAGGGGGAAAATATTGAAAAAACGTCTCATGTAAACAAAAGAGATAGCGGCGCACACTCTGACGTCAAACAAAGGAGATAACGTTACAAGCTGATGTTACAAGCCAAAAACAGTCTTCCTTGTCTACACGTTAACACTGAAAATGTCGTTTATGAATATCTTCACCCTGGAAGGAGTTAAAAAAAATTATCAAATAAAAACGAACACGTTCAAAAGAGTATTATAAAAAATAAAAAAAAACGGTGTACGTGTGGACTATGCATTCCTCTTACGTACCGGCACCTTCATCTTGAACTCATCCCTGTTGAATTTGAAGAGGATGTCCGAGATGGTGCGCTGCAGGAGGGTGGTAGGCCTCAACACCAGGACCAGCTGAAGGTTCCCAGGGAAGGAGCCCTGATCGGAGGAGACCGCACAGACGGGTCAGAGCTCAGGCAGCTTAAGCCTTCGGTTGCTGGGATACAGCACTGGAGCTAAGACCCGCCTTCTTAACAGGAGTCAAGTGTTTTGATTGACATGCACGATGACAAATTGCTTCACAAGCCAATGACCAAGTCGGATGTTAAACTTATGTTTAACTTATACTTAATGACACAAGTCTGTCTGTTTGCTGGTCTTGTAAATCAGTTAAAGAAGTACATAATGGGCTGGAGCTGTGGCACAAGCGGGAGCTCCATGACCATATGGGCCTGGTTAGTGCCTTGGGAGACCACGGTTCAAATCTAGCTGGTGGTGGACATCCCACTCCTTTCCAATATCTCTCTCACTGTCCAATAAAGAAAAAAAAGGCTATAAAAAATAACTAGTAAGTTTGCTACGGTTACTGCTTATAAGAAACCGGACTATTCCTGATAGCGTTGACGAGCGATCGGTCAGAAGCTCAGCAAGTCACTACTAGAGGGCCTACAGGTTACTAAATGAGATCCTTTTGTTCACACACCCACGTGACTGTGGAAAGGGATGGTTGACGTTTTGAGGGGGGCTGCTCTGATCTCCTCTCCCGAAGCTCTGCAACTGTTAAAAACGTATAGTCAGCTACTGCAAGCGAATTGTAAAAACAATCCAATACTTCTACACGGCCCTGGCTTCGTAAATAGGAACATAAACAAAGTGGCGAACTCCGCTCACAGCAACAAAGCCGTAATACGCTTTGCTTCACACTGAATTTAAATGTGTGATGGGGCACTGCAGAGCGTTTTTTTTAATTTTTTTTTATTTGAGCTGGAAGCTAGCAAACGTTCTCGAGAATAACTAACCCTGCCTTTAGCTTTCAATAGCTGACTTTACCTTTAATGCAGGCTTAATTAGCTAATGCTTCGACAGACGACTGCCCACTTAGCCCCTCTCCCCCTGTGGGTTGGAGAATGCTGGCCTCAGCAGAACCAACAGGTTAACAGACAGCCATATGGACAGGGCTTCTGATGAGATTAATACATTCATTAAGTGTTTCTTCTTGCTGAATGTGTGAACAGATTTGACACAAATCATTAGGAGAGCTCCATATTGCATTAAAGGCCATTCATAAGGAGCACTCCATAAATACAGTGTTTCTTCGATGTCTGTCTGTCTGTCTGTCTGTCTGTATTTTCTGTCTGCGACCACTAGCCACCACGGCACATATGCAGCCATGCATGGCAAGGGGAAGCATCCATTTAAACATAGACGCACTGGGACACATATACACTTACAGAATGCAGACCAGACAAAGGGGATTCATTTCATTGACTTAACAATATTCTTTGCCAACCATCTTCTAACAAGGCACCGTACACAAACAATAAACATATGGCCACATACGCACACAACTATGAAAACAAACCTGGCCTGACTTGGTTCTATCCATACTCATACTATGGGATGACTGTGATGCCATTTAACCCACAGTGGGCTCCTCATTAGGAACTGCAGCAGCTCAACACATGCCAGCTTCCATCTGCGTGTGTACTCTGTTAAAACAGCCTGGCTGAGCCACCCCAGACACACAACGGCTGCAGGAACCAGAGTACAAGCTGCCCCCCTAATACGGTCCTGTCAGCCTGTTTTAACCCCCCTTGCAGGATTCAATAAAGCTTGATTCAATTTTAAATGAGCAAGAGGGCCTCCCTGTCCCTGGAGACAGCGTGTGGTGGTGACATTTTCTCTCTCTTCCCCCCTAAACATCACCATGCATTGAGTTGCTAGTTGGTCCTTATGGAATAATGAGGCCCTACAGATCATAATAATGCAAACAGTGGAGCTGATGTGAGAGATGTCATAGGAGCTGTCCAGCTCTCTGGTGCTGAATGCAATAATGCACTGGGAGGACAGGGTCACTATAGTAACAGTAGAATGGAATATCACGTGGTTTATGACCAATGCACCCACATTTAAGTCAAAGACAAGACAGAGAGAGATGCTCACTGCGATGCGAAGCAGGGTCCCTTTGGCAGCTGCCCATCGGTCCTGCCGCCGGTCGATGACCAGGATGAACCCGACGCCGGTCGACGACAGACTGAAATAAACACACAAAACACTGGTTAAAGGTGGAGTCAGGGATGATGGAGGAGGACCCCCACCACACACACACACACACACACACACAAGCATTGCCAAGACTGGTATACATGTGTGTGGTGCACACTGCACCACTTGTTGTGTTCCTGTAAATGTACAGAGTAAGGGGCTGTGTATCAACACCCGTTATGGGCAGCTAGTGCAGAGATATTCGCTGGATTTGCCAAAAAAGTGTATTAGCTTAAATAGATGACTCCACCTTTTAAGACCGGTCAGAGAACAGCAGAGTTTGTTGAGACAAACAAACACCACTTGTCGTCATGGACTTCAGGAACAGGTCTACAACATCGTGCTGGGCACCAGTGTTTGCTGGTGTTCACCTATATGCCTATAGCGTGATGTAAACTGTATTGTGTAGTAGGATACTGCAAAGTGATTAGCATACCCATAATAGGTCTACTCCTGAATAGAAGCTCATAGGAGCCACTAAAGCCCTACCCAAGAGACACTAATCACAGCAGAAACGCGAATGAACGCATTACGCATCCTATAGGCATAATGGCCTATACCTAAATAAATACTTTAATATATTAGCAAAAATGAATGCATCGATTCTGCAAATATTCCACTCCCACTTGCAGCAGAATGACACCATGAGACAGACGAAAAACAGAGTTGACTTGACGCGACAATAACTGCTCACCTCAGAAGCACCGCACGAACTGCAGGTAGAAGGACATAGGTCATCATCGAAATATTGTCTCGCGTCCCGTTAAATCCACAGTCTACCGCACGACGTCCAACCCGATCCCAGACACAACGACAAGCGAATAGAATAGACACCCAACATGCATTTATTTAGTCATCTGTGCCTGTACAGTGTACATGTATCAGGCCAGTGTCTCTTACCAGCCAACCAATGAGGCGTTGAGCGCTTATGTGCCCGCAGCCTATGACAGGATGGCTGCACTGAGGGGAGAAAATCCAATGGCCAATCAGCGGGTCTTTTTTTTTTGTGGGGGGAGGGGTTCTGAAACTGAAGAGATTTGTCTATTTTATAGTAAAACTGACTTCTTTGTCTGGGTTTCCCCTTCCTGACAACTTTCATCGACGCTTGTAATGGCAGGTATTTCATTTCATATTTCACTTCCTCACCCTTTCTTATACTCACAAACTATCAAAGCACCAATGCTGCAGGAGAAGAGCTTCTTTTTTCTGAGACATCTATTCTGGCAGAGGAGGGAGATGTCAGGGTCATAGTTTATGGTCCATCACAGACGTTTCAATGGCAGTTTGATTTTTCTTACCACAAACCCCCCAGTGCAGAAATAGGCCTATCCTGCTGTCCGGTATAAATTCTTCTTAATAATGCAAATAATAGCTTGTGCTTGTTATGCATAATATATGTGTGACTTAAGGATTGTGACAAATTAAATCTTAATATATTTATTAATTAAGAATATAACTGCAGTGCACAGAGAAGACTCCAAAAATGTACTTAAATGTTCATCGCTTCCAGTTGACTAGTGAAGTATAATGGCTGTTCTTTCAGGGGTTTCTATAAATAATTGGATTTCTCAGGGCAAAGTGTGTGAGAGCCCCTGCTTGCTGTGAGCTTAGTTGTGAAGCTGCACTTCCTCAAGGCAACATGGGGATGAAGGAAATTTGCTGCATGAACACCTGCACACACACACACACACATGCACCCACGCACACAGACGTCCTTTCCCCTCCCTGTTATATGCTCATACAGTAATTGTTTAAATATTGGATTTATGTTAAGCTAAATTGAAAAGCTGATTAAATATCCTTGACGGTAGAATACACTTTGGTCCTGGGCAAATCTCTTTTACCTGACCCAATCAGAACAGCTACATGCAGGTGGAACAGGATGGGGGGGGGGGTCTGTTCAAGGACACAGCTGTTAATCCATTTGCTGAGCATGCCTGGCGATGCTCAGCACAAATAGCTGCTCCTCTTCGGAGAGATTAGGACACCGCCAATTATTTAATACCCTGACTAGAACAGAACAGGAAAAAAACTATTAAAGAATTGAAAATACATCTAAAAGTATCATTTTTGGAGCTGAAGTTCATATTCAAATAAGGAAACAAACTATATAACGTCCATGATCCTGATCCTAATAACAACATGGGTGTAAAGTGTATATTTTGTATGATATCAACAAACAAACACACACCAATATATGTGTTTAATGTGTAAATCTCTGCAATCATTGTTCCTCAGAAGGTGTTATTGTATAGGCTGTATCCAGTTTCATCCCATTTAAGGTCACGGTACACAGATGTTACATTAATGGCTCTGGTTTTGTCTCACGTTTGTCCTGTCTCCAGCCATCTGTGTCTCTGCTCTACACAGATCGGGACTCAGCTGACCCTTCACAAGTCATGTGGTCATGTGGACTGTGTGAGACCGTAAATTACAGTTTCCCGTGGTCTCTCCTATAAGTTTTCATCACTTGTCGGAAAGTTAAGGCAGAGCAGTCAATATTTAGGCTGCTGACCATGCAAGAAGTAAATTAGACACACAGGCATGTGCAAAGGATGTGCCTGTTACAGGGATGGCAACTGAAAGCTCTGCACTAAAGAAGTTGTAGACATAATATGTCCTATTTATGTCATGGATAACTAATAACTCAACTGTCACACCTTATACAATACATATATCTTCCATTAAGCAGTTTCAAATAACAAAACATATTTGATATAGTGTGTAAAATCAAAATGAGTATATACTGTAATCCTAAATATGTTTTAAACATGTACACCTATGTGCAATGGTACATAAGGTTTCTGTTTTATTCTACATGGGTCCCAGTGCCACGGACGTCACCACGGTTACCAGAAAGGGTAGCCCTATGTACATTCACACACAGACTGCCTGGTAGCCATCTGCAGTACAGTACCTGCACACCAAGGCAGAATCCTTGGGAAAGGCTGTGTTGGCAACATTTGTGCAACCACGCACGCACACACTCACGCATGCACGCAGGCACGCACGCACACACGCCTGGTCTGCTATGTCCCCATCTGACCATCTAGTCTTTGTGTTAAAAGTCTGCTGACGCATTATAAAAATCAGTATTTTCTATAAGATTGACACACACACACACCCAACGCACGCGCACACACGCGCACGCACACACAAAGCTTGGCTGTTTATATACAGTAAATCATTAAGGCCTGAACAACCGTCAACAGCAGGTTCTGTTTTCTCAGCAGCAGATGGCACTGCAGACAGAATGCAGCAAAAACAGGACAGGTGTAGAGGGTTGGGGGGCTACATGACGAAAGCACTGAATAAATGTACTGAAAGGTACTAAAAAGGAACAGATTGATGCAGAAAAGCACTAGGAAAAGTGGTAAAATATAAAAAAGACAGAGAAAAGGGGGATGGGTGAATGTAGAAATGAAAATATGGGACTGAGTCTGTTTGCAGAGACCACCAGCAGGTATATGATAACGACCTGGGTTTTATTGACCAGCAAATTAACACAGAAGCCTGATTCCACCCACAACTCTAAATGAGCTGCATTTATATAACACTTTTCTAATCTCCTGGCCACTCACACAGCGTTGTATATTATTTGACTCACATTCACCCCTGATGAAGTCGCATGACCACCGGGAGCAGTTAGGGTTAAGTGTCATGCTCAAGGACACCTTGACAATTGGTGCGGAGTCAGTAGGGTTCAAACTAGCAACTCCTCTATTACCTGTCGTTCCGCTCTACCAACTGCGCCACTGATGTACAGCATCGCCATAGCACACAGGCTGCAGAGTAGGCTACTGCCATCTACTGGATGTCAGTAGACTTGTCTTGCCGATTTAAAAGATGACACGAATGCAGTTTAGTGGCAGCGTTATCTAGTCACTCACAAGCCACCCTGTTTGGTTTTGTTTGACTTATATAGGCTTGTAGCTTTGCTTTGCTTTGCCTTGCCAATGGCAGCAAGGTAAAGCAATACCCTAGCGCTGTTATATGGTGTGTGGGTGCAAAGACACATGCTGTAAAGGCCCTAGAGGGAGAGCTGCTGCCAATCTTGCTGTGAGGTAACACTGCTAAGTGCTAACCACCATTAGCATGTATTTTTCAATAATGTATCTAGGAGGTGGCGATAGTACGTTGCTAAGTAACGGTTGTAAATCGAATATACTGTAAATGATGGGAAAATAAAGCTTAGAAAGTAAATGTTGGGGAGATGTAAACAAAATGCATCAGACATTTTGTGTGCGTGTGTGTGTGTGTTGACATGGAGTCTAATTACCTGGGCACACTGGTCAAGTAGGTGAGCACGTTATGGAATTCCCTCTCTGTGATCTCTCCGAAGGCAGGGAACTCTGGGAACACAATGATGGGGCTGCCATTTTGTCCTCTGCCCCCTTGAACAAAGAGAGTACAGAAAATATGAATATCGGAGACATTACACATGGAGCACATTAAATATGAGTGCTTCACTTTATTATAATAGTATTTTTTTTCAATAGAAATATTTATGCTGGGGTTTGTAAACAATTAGATTTGAATAAAATTACAAATGTGTCATTTTATTTCAAATATCTTGGTACAATGATAAAGACACGCACGGCTAGCAGTGGGACAGTGCTGGCACCAAGTGCATTTATGGATCAACATCACAAGAGGGCGCTAATATGACACAGACGGGCAAGGAGCAAGGGTAGAATTTAGGGACTGAATAAGATAAACGCAGTGTTTCTACAAGATCCAAGTCTTCACATTCGGCGCACACACACACGCGCACACGCACACACACGCACAGATTCTTTCCTCGGGAGGGAGCAGCTGCTCTCTCAGCCAATGTGATTGGAATATCAATCTGTCTGCTTTCCCTTGCCTAGCTCATCGCTATAGCAACAGCAAGTGCACGGTCATGGTTCCATCGTCTGCGCTGATCACTGCTGGCAAAATGGAGCAAAAAAATAAAATAAAACAACACCTACAAAAAGATGCTGCAATGTCACTCAGCAACACGCCGAGGGGTAATAATCTGTATGTTTGTCTTATATCTGTATGTTTCTGTGAGTGAGCATTCATTTTTATCAAACGATCTCTGCAAGATGACACATACTATATACCTACAGTACTACAGTAGGCCTATAGGCGCTACTGACTGTATAGACACTTGGCTAGACACTGTAGTGAAGGTAACACTAGAAACTAGACATTCTATATCAGGTGATGAGATATGTCTATATAGCTCTGTGGTTTAGACTGGACTACAAACTGGGAGGAGAAGAGGAAATGGGGAGTATGGTAGATTTGAATTGCAAATTATAACTGCCAAGAAGAAGTCATTAACATTCCCAGCAGTACGGAGATACAATATCCCATGCTTCCCAACATGCATTATAGGCATGGGAGGTAGGCATGCTTGTGTTCAAACAGAGGGAGAGAGAGAGAGAGAGAGAGAGAGAGAGAGAGCGAGAGAGAGAGAGAAAGTTACCTGAAAGGAAGGCAAACTGCTTCCTGAGGTCAGGGGTGATGTCAGCAGCACAGAGCAAAGTGCTTTCCTGTTGCATGATCTCATCTGTATAAGGAAAAAAAACAGCACACACACACACACACACACACACAGTAAGTAAGTAAGAACTTTATTGTCCCCAGCGAGGCACCTAGTTGTGCAGCATTATAGTTAAAAATGTAGATACATCCAATCATGCATAAATTAATACAGTATCACATTGTTTATCAAATAAATACAATAAAAACACACAATACGACTTGTCACTGATATACACACAAATATACAAGAGCAATGTTTACCAGGTGTGGTTGAACAGGTGCATACCTTTGACTATGAGAGTTAAACAGTGAGATGGCTGAGGGTATAAAATAGTTTGCATCTGTTGGCTTTTGCGGTATATTAAGGTTCATTTGAGTTTCATGTTTCATTAGAGTAAAGCAGGCTGGCGTAAATAGTACATTGTATGCCGTTGTATACATTTGTTACAAACACCACTAAAGCAAGACATAGATGAAACAACATAGACTCAATAAAGTAAATAAACAACTGTTCAAACAGATTCTGTGTTGCACTGACATGAACACTAAACGGAATGGTCATTGGACCTTCATGCTTATCAAGTGTAGATTTCATCTCTCTCGGCATTCTCTGACCCACACTATTGCAGGTGAATACTCAGGCAATAGTCAGCATTGGCACACGAGACGTAACCGTCATGAAGCACTTCCGCAGCTCCTCTCTAGTCCCTGAACACTCCAGTCAAAAGGGTTATCACGTTTGAGTCCAATGTATACCAGTAGGAAATGGAAGAACACAGCAACAAAAATACCAGATTTCCCATTCGTTCTTACACTAAATGATTAAAGTGTAGTTGGAGATTGACTACATTTATATAACACTTTTCCAACCATCCGGCCACTCAAAGCGCTTCACAGTGTTGCCTCACATTCGCCCACTCACACATAGATTCATACACCGTCATGCAAGGCGCCATATGTACCCAAACGGGAGCGGTTAAGGTTAGCTGTCTTGCTCGGGGACACCTCGACAATTGGTGAGGAGTAAGCAGGGTTCGAACCAACAACTTCTTCATCGCCTGTGCCACTGCCACAGATTATGAACATGAAACCAATTACAAAAGCATAACGCATTTTCCATAGCAACCAACAATACATTCAAATATGTGTGCTGCACTATGCATGTACCTCATACAGTACTACCTAAGATAAGAACATTGGCAAAAGCGTCAACATATCCCTCTGCTGTAGAAGAACTTCACACACAGCAACAAAACAGATCGATATCTATGTTAGCCATATAGCACATCACCTCTGTATAGAATTACCCACCCTCCTTAACGTTTTATCTCCATATTGTATCTAATCTGAACACAAGACAGAAGCAACACTAGCAGAAAATATCGAGTCATGATCACTTTTCTCTGTTTATTCATTTATAAAGTCTCACTTTACGGTAAATCTTTAGCAATTCAGTGACGCATTCACGGTCTCAGAGATAAGTGTTTATATATAGGCTGTCCACAAAATACCATAAAATATAGCCTTAAATGATTCTCCAAGTCTACAATCTGGCAGGATTAATTCTTCATATCTTAATCGTTGTCTCAGACTCAAATATCTGTTCAAACTGTATCTCCTCAAGCCTGTCTCTAGCTTGTAAAGGAAATACAAATACAAGTAAATTAAATGGAACCAAGCTGCAAGGAAGGCCAACACACGCCAATTGGGTGTTCATCATCAGGCACTGTTTTGGACACTGTTAAAACTGCCACACAGCAATCCTGCTGTTACAAGGGTCCATTCCGCCCCCCTATTATTTAGATACTAGTATCTATTCAAATAGTTACAAGTATCTACTCCATTAGTTACTAGTATAGTATTATTTAGATACTAGTATCTATTCAAATAGTTACTAGTAACTATTCCAATAGTTACTAGTATATATTATTTAGATACTAGTATCTTTTCCAATAGTTACTAGTATCTATTAGATACTAGTATCTATTCCATTAGTTACTAGTAGCTAATATTTAGATACTAGTATCTATTCGAATAGTTACTAGTATCTATTCCAATAGTTATTAGTATCTATTATTTAGATACTAGTAGTATCTATTCTTTAGATACTAGTAGAAAATTGCAAATTTTTGCAATTTAATTCTATGGGTCTCTGCCACTATTTACTATTTGCTTCTGACTAGTAACTATTCCAATAGTGACTAGAATCTATTCCAATAGTTACTAGTATCTATTCTTTAGAAACTAGTATCTATTCCATTAGTTACTAGTATCTATTGCAATAGTTACTAGTATCTATTATTAAGATACTAGTATCTTATAGATACTAGTAAGTCTTGGAGAATAAATGTCAAAACAGCTTGCCATATGTACTTGCATTTCCAAAACGGTACTGGTAATGTACATGATTTTAAAAATGAAATAGGAAGCAGGAAAAGCTCTGTTTTGAAAATGTATCTGTGTGGACATTAGTTTGGCTGTTTGCCCTCTCACACACTGTTAGCGGAGGCTATAGCTGTTAGCTTAGTCACGCACGGCAGCCTCTGTCGCATCGATAAACCTGCACCGTCATCCTTCTGATATAGTTCTATGGTGGGGGAGGAGAACATGATTTTCAGTGCCACCAACACTGAATCAACAGACACACTACATCAGTGCAGGTGTGTGTTATGTGCATTTAATGTCCTAATGGCGACCATGCAGGTGTGTGTTACGTGCATTTAATGTCCTAATGATATCTGTCATGCTTTATCACAATTTATACACATTACAGTAGCAATACATATTCATGATACAACAAGCAATAGGTATTTCTCTCAAATATTTATAGTGTTTATTTCTTTTTTTTTTTTTTTACTGAGTAAAAATCACACTCAAACTTGTGGACAAAAGATATGGCACTGAAGACGATACAGAATGCCTAGCAGAACATTGGTTTGTCTGAGGTCACGCTTAGCTGTGCATTCAAATGACCAAGCATTACCCCTCTTTTCCCCTCTTTTCCTTTAGGTAAACCCTGTGTATCTGCCTCTTCACAGGCCCATCCCCTGACTCCTGTTCGTTCACGTGAACCAAAGAGAATCTTTGTTGATCATTTCTTCACAATGAGACACATTGTATTAGGTGACACATTTGCACACAAACAAACATAATTCAGGTATAGTATTCTAGTCTGATCCGTAATGTTTATTTTTGGGTGGTGCATGTTTGTTATGTCAAAACAGCAACCAAGTATGTAACATGCAATTTAGAGATGAAATAAATAATAATTTAGAACTATAATTATTTATAAATGTTGTACATCACATACAGTGGGCATACCATCTCTCCACAAAATAATGTACATTATAAAACTTTTAAAGACTAACATTTAATTATTGTCATTATAAAATAATGTAAATAATAGACTGTCATTCCCCATGCTAACATAACATTGTGACATCACATACAAGCAAAAAAGACCCCAAATATTCACTTTGTTAATATGGTCTGTCCACACTCCATTGGGAAGTGTTAACAGCAGCAAACAACTGTTTTGATCGCCTCTTCTAGCTCTACCACCATTTCAAAACAGGTTTGACTTCAACATCATCTCACTAGCCCACCCTGATTGGTCCACCAGCGTGAAACGTTAATGGCTTTCTCAGCTAAAACTATTGCGCTGAGAGCAATAGTTGGCCGAAGCCAGGCTATCTATTAGACACAGGTGGTTTGAGATCCCAAAGGACAGTAGGTGACCTCAGAGATCATGGAAATCTAATCTTATGACATCACACAATACACACAATTACAAACAGCAGAACTACACGTCTAACTACTGCATGACGCAAGCAATCTACAATTGCAAATTATTTATTTATGTCCCTTTGCATTAGTTTGTCCTTTGTAAATAAACACGACTTGTATATCTCACTGATCGTATCCTATACATGTCCTTATTAGTGCCAATCCTACTGGCATATTTGCTGGTGTTAAAATATAAAAGGTCTGCAGCAGCAAAGGACTCTCATTCATTCCAGATTTCACCACGTTCAGTGAAACCCATACTTAACACATATTGATTATGAACAGCCGAAGGACTGACCACAGATGTGATTTGAGAACCTGCTTCCTGTTCAGGAATTCTTTCAAACCTCAAAGTGCAAAGAAGAGAAAGCCACAACCCCACCCGGGCTACTTCTGCCTGGGGTGATCGGCCACAGAGGTGCAACTGTCTGACCATCTGCAGAATGCTCACAGGCACTCAAGTTCAGTTCTCACCTATACCACTCGACCGCACTTCGTCCCCCAGCAACTCCCACAGATATCGAATCAACCCAAGCCCATCCACCGCACCCACTCCCCCACTAACACTATTCTGTTACTCGTAATGGAAAATACCCACCACAAACCCTTCAAGCCCTTTTGCTTACTCTTAAACATGATGGCATTCTGAGCCCCGATCAACTGTTGCAGATGCAGACACTACTGTTATTGTCATTTAAATTCTTCACCTTTCTCTGCATGCGTTTCTTTTCCACATCCTTACCTCTTGACACACTTTTCTTTGTTATCTTTACATCCCTGCAGACAGTGCAGTTATACAGTCACTGAGAGCCCAATGTTCTGGCCCTCTGCATGCAAATAGATGAGGTAACAGTATACATAGACTAAGCTTTCCACAAAAGGAGAGAGTGAAACCCCTCAAGCGTCTATTCAGCTCTCTCTCTCTTCCCCACCGAAAGTATCGCCGACGTAACAAGGGGGAGTATATTTACACAAGGTTCTTGTTTACCGTACATAACGTCTAAATAAACATCATGCACTGCACGTGTTTTTGTAATGCTGGTCTTATCCACAAGGGAAATTCATGAACAGACACAAATTCAGCAGTGTCCCTTCAAGAAGCTTGCTTGGCAACAAGGCCTATAGTGAAAATGTGCATCTTCAGTATTCACTTACATTCCACTGATACATGATAATGTAATGCATTATACTGTGGAGTACAAACACAGTGCGATCATACACCATGGAGAAAACACTGTATACACATGTACACACACATGCACGCACACATGCTTAAAACATACTTAAATGTGTAGCACTGAATGTGAATTTACAGATCTTGATGTGAACTTCTAGCCCGACTACTGCAGTCAGTGAACTGCAGACAGTTAATAGTGATAGTGGCTGTAGACCTTCACAGCATAGCAAGCAGGCAAATGCACACACACACAACCTTCTTGGTGAGCTTAGCCAATGGGATTAATGTCCAGTCCACTCGTAACGGTTGTGGGTGTAGTCAGACATTAGTAGGTCACACACCCGGCCCCTTTTGCCACTATGGACACAGATTAACTCACAAGAGCTGGATGTCAGTCAAATCTGTATCCGTGGAAACAAATAGATTTTTGAACTTGTCCTATTAATAGATTAAAAAAGCTGCAGTGGTACATTTGCATGTACACCTGCATCTAAAAATAATTCTGAGGGCCATGAAACATGCGGACAGGATTGTGACCAACATGAAAGGGTCAGAGAAGTGGGCCACGTCTCAAAACAGACAAAGAAAGAGAAGGATAAAATGAAGAGGGCAGGGCTTAGGGGGTGAAAGGTCATCACTATATCAATTACATTCTGTGTAATAAATGAATGTCTTACAGACACGTTATTTTGTTTTTGACTCTTTTGGGGTCGTCCCTTTTGGTCAGCCTGTAGGCTACGTGATGCGTTGACATAACAGGGCAAACATAAATGTCGATTGAAGTTCAGACTGTGGAATATGAAATGTCCTGTTCCATTCTGAACAGGTGGCAAATGGCCCACAGGTTCGTGACGGCTAAGTCACATGAAAAATGTATAGCCTTTGTTTAAGTGGAGTCACAGGTTAAAGCGGCGCATGTTCCAAGACGCTGAAATGTAGTCGAGCCCCAGCAGAGGTGCGACGGCTTGTTTCCTTCCTTAAGGCAGGGGAACAGATGCTAGCCGTGACCAAAGGTATAATGGGAAGGTCATCCCAAACGGGACGGGGGTGGATGTCGTGTTGTGATAACGGCGCAGTGGCCTAAATACAAAAAATATAATAGACGGTATATAGGGAAATATTATTATGTTGGAGGTTCTCAAACCTTTGACACACTACTTCTGACACCACCCAGTGCATTCATGTTTTAACGCCTAACAGCATGAAAATAATATCATATAGTACACTGTATACAATATTAACAGCCATTAGTACCATTAGATCATCAAAAACAAAGAAAACTAAAAAAGAAAAAACGTAATTCGTTTACAATGTTTGACCTCATGACCCCCCTGAAGTCAACACGTGATCCCTCGGTGGTGTGTGTGTGTGTTGGGAGGGTTGGGAGGGTTGCTTCAAACCCCACAGCTTGAGAACCACTGGCCTATGACTACATTATTACCTATGCCAGATGCAGTGAGTGGTAGAGACCTACTGTAGAGCCAGTGGCAGCAACGGGAGAACCTGTAGTACTTCTCCACCTCCTCCAGAGAGATGCGCACAAAGCCCCCGCTTTCCGCCGCACCCGCTGCCCTCCGCCCCCCGTCCATCTCCATCGCTCCATCTTGCTCCTCCCGCAACTGGCCCGGTGCCTCCTCTATCCTCCTGTGTGCCCCTGCGGTCTCCAGCTTGGACATCCCCTCCCTCTCTGAGTCTACGCTGGAGTCCCAGTCACCCTCCTCGTAAGAGCCAGAGTCCACCTCGTCCTCCTCCGCCTCTCCCCGCATCACCCGGCCAACCAAGTCCCACTCCTGTCTGCTCCTCATCGGGCCCGTGGCTCCGTCGCGCCCCTCCTGCACTACCTGGGCCATACACTACTCCTGTTAGAGAAGCTGCTCAATCAACTACATTACTGAGTCAAAACCTTCCTATACAGCGCTCACTGTGGATCTTCTTCCTCTGCCTGCCTATGGATATAACCTTAGAACTCCCTCTAGCATTTATTCTTTCGGTTATGCGCTCACTCTCTGTCTGCAGAGTACTCCATCCTTCTCTAGCTATCTTTCCGCGATGCTCTCTCACTCCAGCACTCTATCACCCTGACCACGTCTGTTCTCTGACTCTAGCTATCTATCCATGATTCTCTCTCACTCTGTCACCCTGACCACGTCTCTCTCTGCCGGTCAACAGACGGTGCTGTGCAGCCAGCAGTCACTGTGACTGTAGGGACTTCCTTGTTCAAACTCAGGCTACCTTTCCCACAGACAAAAGCCACAGTATTGCGCTCGACCCCACCCTCCCTTCAAAACCGCCCTGCCCTTTTCCCGCCCCTGAAAGGACAATTAACCTGTCCCATCCCAGTTCAAAAGGACGTCTTGATGTACGCTGATGATGTACAGTATAACTGTGCCTCTGAATATGATCCTTTGTGCAGTGGGAAGCTGTCCAGAAATATACAGATAATAACAAAAAAAAAAAGAAAATAACCAATAATCAATGTTTTTAAACTTACTAGAAAAAAGGCACATGTGCAGTGGTGACACAGCGGTTAGGTAGCAGTGTTGGGCAGGTTACAATCAGCCACAGTGAAAACATTGCAGCCTCTCAAACCAATGATTGGATAGGTTGGCTCAATTAGCCTACTCTAAGTTTGCTAGGACCAGAAATCTTGTTCTTGTAACGCAGTAATGCAGCATTACTTGGAGTAATTGCAATATTATTACCATTTTGGAAAAGTAATTAATTATACTACTAGTTACTGGAAAAAGTAATAATATTAACTAACAGTAACTAGATACTGCCCAACACTGTTAGGTAGTATAGGACTTATTTACCCTGTGGTCAACAGGCTGGACTCTTGCTCTGTCCTTATCTCAGGAGATCTGTTGTCTTACAGCACAATGACTCCATTCTGTGCAGGCCAGCATCCCTATTTAACCACCCATGGACAGATCCATTCAAAGCCTCTATTCTTGTTTACTCCAATCAAAGACGCTATTATCACAAAGTTACTGAAAAGACTTACTTCTAATAAGGCCTTTCAAAGAAAGACACTGTTCCTTAATAGAGAATCCCTATTTAAAGGCCATTTCCATGCATCCACTGAATGACTTAATTCAGTCCAGACTTCTGCAAACATGCCACTTTATCTCATGTATTGAAATCAAACCTTTTGCCATAACAGAAACATATGGGACCCAATAGACAGAGCAATTGAAGTATGCTATAGTGTGTTAGCAGCTGTGTAGTTGTGTGTGTGTGTGTGTGTGTGCGCGCGTAATATGCACATGACTATGTGCGCATGTGTGTGTTTGATCTACAGCAAACGGCATGCACTGTGCTGTCAGCGTTGTACAACCCGGAAAGACCAACCAGCAAATCCGCTGGTTCAAGAAATCCCACAACTTAGTCAATGGGAGGGTCAGTGAAAGAGTTAGTGTTAAACTGGCTAACAGCAAGCACTGTACGTTGACGAAATAGTGATCCATTGAGTCTGACCATGAAGCCAATGGTTACACTGAAGACACTGTGCTCAATGAAAAGGCACTAAAGCACGTGGTCACTTTCCCCTTTATCCAACCAATAGCATTCTAGAGAGACACACAGACACGAATACGCTGACAGATTTTCTCAGCAAAACTTCTTAACTTGTTAACATTCATTAACGTCATTGTGTTCAAAAGTCAGATGTTAATTTCTAACTCTTGTACATAGTCTAGTTAGGCTTTTAGAACATCGGTATCATGAAAAAAATGACAAGTATTGGGTCCAAAACAAACATTGCATACACGACAACACAATTATAATAATATATATATATATATATATATATATATAGTAACATATTATAATATTAAATAGATTTTATTGATTACACTGTGCCTATAGAGAAATCCATGTGCACAGATGAATTCTTCCAAAACAAACCAAAATAACACCCCTTCATTTCAAGCCTCTAGCAAAAACACACTTCTAGATTAATGTTACATCTTCCAACAATAGCTGGTGGTTGCCTCAAATTAATTCACCCCCCCCTTCCACACACACACACACACACACACACACAAACTCAAACAGCAAAGTTCATACTTTCCACACACTGTACTTTACTCACACTGCTTTATTGGCACCAGTGGGATCTCTGCTCCACTATTCCGTTCAGAAGCATTCTTCCTGGGCTTCTTAGGCATGTTCTCCTGTCTGCCTGTTCTGTGTGCCTGTTCTGTCCAAACTAGCATTAAATACAGTCTCTGATATCTCCGAATGTTTACGCTAACTTGCTGTAATCATCACTTTATTGCTGCCTCCTGTACACTGCAGCAGCTCAACTGATGGTAGGTTATACTGTATTGTCTGTATCCAATTGAAATACAACTATATGTGACCGTGTTGGAAACACTAAGTCATGTCACTAACAAGTTCTTCCTTACTGCCTGTTGCATCTGTCTGAGCTTGAGTACAAAAAGTGGACACATACACAGGCCAAGCACGCTTACTTACACACGCACGTGCACATTGCTCATGCACACACACACACGCACACACACCAGCAGAGAGCAGGGAAAGCCCACAGGAAACCTTGTGTGTGATGCTCTGGGCAAACTGCCCTGTAGGACTCCAGCCAGAAGTTCAGCTAGAACTAACACACGCACGCACGCACGCACGCACGCACACACACACACACACACGCAACCATGTGCATGCAAATGTAAAACCTTGAAGCACAAGTTTAACACGCAGACAAAGCAAAACGCTCAATTCATCACACAGCTGTAATTGGACACTACATAGTGCACGCACACACACACACACACACACACACACACACCCACACCCACACACGCGCACGCACTCAAAGAGCTCCGAGAGTGTCTCTCACCATTACAGTCTGTCCAGGAGGTGCGGTGGCTGGTTGGGAAGGCGGGGGCCATCCCAGACAGATCGAGCTTCTGGATCATCTGACTGAGCCGGTTCATGATGCGGTAAGGAGCCTCGCTGCCATCACATAGGAGCTCGGGCAGAGACATGGCTGTTTGCCTCTCTCTCTCTCTCTCTCTCTCTCTCTCTCTCTCTCTCTCACACACACACACACACACACACACAAGGACTCACACAAACATTCTCATCCAGGCAGACCTGCAACGCTCTGCTTCTCACCGTGACACACAGACGAGCGTTCTTCTTTGGTGGTAGCGACGTGACACTATCTCTCTCCCTCTCTCTCTCTCTTTTACACCTTACACACACACGCACACACTGACACGCACACTACAGTGCTGGCAGGGTGCCTGTGCCAACACAAAGGACCGGCCCAGTTTCCAGCGTGGAGCAATCGTAGAGACATCAATGAGCGGACATGCAGTGGTGCCGTGTCCTGGGTTCCAGGCCAGCTGAGTCACGGCGTGCTCAGCCTTCAGGGACAACACGCCGTGCACGCTCACACACACACACACACACTCATCTACACATATTCCTCATTGTGACTGCTGCAGCGTCGATAGCTGAGGTCAGCACATACTCCCGAGGTGGGGGAGGAGAGACGGATGTGTTTGTGTGTGTGTGGATGATGGAGGGGGGAGGAGGGTGGGGGCGGCCGTTAAAGAGCAAATCCCCTTCTGCCGCCCGGGCTAATTATACTGTCCGATCCCGAACTAATCTGCCTTTTCTTCCCCCGTCATTCCCGTCTCCAAGGCTCCCTCACGTCCTTGTCGAGGAGAGACCAATGGAAGTTCTCCGACAGACGCACGCGGGAACGCCGCAGAGCGTATTCCTGCAGCGCTGGGACCAGTGGGGTGTCTGTGGAGCACAGGGGGTGCTGTGGTAACGTGTGGAGACATAGTTACTGTATGGGAGGCTTCTGCTAGACTGTGTGTGTGTGTGTGTGTGTGTGTGTGCGTACATGTGTGTGTGTGCATGCGCGTGTGTGTCGCTGTTTCACTGGGCTGTGTGGTGGACGTTGGCGAGCAAGTGGCAAGCATGGTTCAGGCTGAGAATAGAGCGAGCGAGCGAGGAGCCATTCCCTCCCACATACCGATGAGAGGACTGCAGAGGGCAAGACCACACTCTCCCTCCCCCCCTGCCCTCTCCCTCCCCCTCCCTCCTCTCCTTCATCGCCCGTTCATCATGTGAACGGGCTATGACAGCTGTTCCTCGCCCTTTTGGCCACATGCACGCGCAAACACGCACGCGTTCACAAACAGTCGTTTCGTCTTTTGTCGCCTTTCGTCAGGTCGCAGCGACGAGAGACTCACTGGCGTGTGTGTAGGTGTGTGCGTGCTCACAATCACCTCACACCTGTTTATTGGAGAAGCTGTTGAGACCAGAAAGCCTCATGTACAGGGACCCTCAAACGACAACAAAATAATAAAAGCCAGGTGTCTTTGGAACAAAACCACAGGAGCTTATATTGTGTAGCAACTGTCGCTACACTGTTTATTGCAGTCTTCTATGTAGTGGACAACAACAGTAACAGAAGCTGGTTAGGGTTATGTACCGTCTCTCTCATCACTGTGTGGCTAGTGACATGCAATAGCAGCCCAAGGCAATATTAAGCTACTGTTACGCTGCCACGTCCAGCCACACACCACACCCGGCTCAGCCCCCGTTTTAGACTGGCAGGAGGCAAATAGTGACCTGCTGAGTCCACCTGGCCTCACACCTGCTCTGCCTGCAGCAAGGAGCGGACCCTGCATGGATGTACAGCATAAGGACCTTCAGGCGAAGCCTGAGAACTATAGCTCCCGTTCAAACGCACAAGAACGCAAACAGCAAAAGTCTGTGCAGTGATACTGTGGCTTTAGTGACACAAGGGGGATGCATGCTCCGCTATCCCATAGAAGCATTCTACCTGGGCTTCTTGGGCATGTTTGGGAATGGGTGGATGAAGGCATGGGTGGGTGGATGGATGTTGTGGATTGAAGGCGTCATGGACACAGGCTTATGTGGGAGGAGGTAGAAAAGGCTGAACAGCATGTCTGGTTGAATCATTCGATCAATACGCCATCCTCTAACTAGTCCGCACACATGCAAGCCCGTGTCAACATCACATCACAGCTGTTGTGTGGGATATAGCTCACCTCCACCACCGAAATACGAAAGTAGACCACGGTAGTCTGTGTTTTCAGTGCTTTCTGCATTCTCTCCAATCAATGTACTGTGTTACAGTATATGTAGCCAAAATAAGATGCCTTGACCGCCCTCTCCCCCACTGTCTCATGTTATTAGTGTTTAAGAAAAGCAACTCCATCATTCCCAGACTCCTCTGAATCACATTTTGACACAACTGGACGCAACTGTATAACTGCAAACATTTAGCCATGTCTGAATGAACAAAGCCGTTTTCCACAAATAATGTCCTTTATTTAGGAATGTGCAGCAAATACAATCTTAATATTCCCACACCATTCTCCTTAAAATAGTATATTTCTAACAAGTACTGCTGAGTAATGTACAGTATCGTATACTGTATGCCATGTATATGAACATGTTGTGCAGAGTCATCATCATACCATTATCGCCATCATCAACATCCTTATAATAATGTGATCCTATGCGACGTGTGTGCGCTGAGACGGCAAATTCCAGGGCCGTTTTATGCAGTTTCTTGTGCTTACTGCATGGCACCACCATACAATATATATCAAAGTCCTTATAGGCTATATAATGTCTCTGCTATACTGTATAACAGGACATCTCTTGACATTTTCGACCTGGACCCAGCCAGGTGAAGGCTGATATTGATTTTTGATCTCTGGAGAAAATCAAATCAAATATCTTGGGATATTTTTGAGTCGTACACAAAGTGCTATGGATTTCCAAAATGAGATGTGTTGGGGTGATTTATAGATTGTTTGTTGACGCACTGTTTGGTTCTTGATTAGTTTCAACAACGCACATTGACATTGTATTCGATATTAGATTCTATTAGCAGGGTTCCATAGTTTAACTGACGAAGACATGGAGACATAAGAGAAGTGATAGATCTGGTTGGAAAATATGTGACAATGGGGTAGGCAAGTAGAGTCCTGCTGTGGAAAAGCCTTGAAGGCCAGGTGATGCATGAAAACAATGGCTCTAGTTATGACAATGTGCAGTTCACATTCCTCTCACTGCATCCTCAGTACCTTTAGATACAAAGATGCTGAAAGCACAGCAGCTATTTTAAATATACAGGCATCACTGGCTTCCTGTTCAGCAAGTAGTAAGCATCACAAAATGACAGCCGTGTGTGTGTGTGCGTGTGTGCGCATCCAAATCTGTTTGAGTGCCTGAGCGAATTAACAGAGAGCTTCTTAAGTGGATAAATGTAGGATGCAGAAGAATCCATCAGAAATCTAATTATTTTCTTGGATTTAATTAACTAAACGCACATTGTCAAGAATAGGTTGTCACCAAATCCTTACAGTGTGATATTTATTTGAATCGAAGTAACACATATATGATCTAATCTAATGTGACCAAAAACAATAGCAGAAGGCTCAACCATTTCAGATAGTTTATGCTGGTATATATTGTAAATACACTGGATCAGACCAGCTCAGGTAAGACAGCATGTCATGGATAGAGAGACGGCATGCTGCAGTATATTTAGGTCACATTGGTCTCTCATTTCTGCCATTAACATCCCCAATCAAACATACTACAAATACTGTAACTGATTGGGCAGTAGAGAACAGGATTAAATACCTCAGAGACGTATCACAATACAATACAATCCTGTTTACAGCCCATATAGCATCGCTACTGATTACATATTGTACATCATATGGAATCAGTACAGATTCACATACTATGGCTTTTGGTAAAGACAGAAAGTTGAATATTTTGGTTTCATTAGAAGGCTGTATTATGGGAGAGTAAGGACACTAGAATACCAAGGTATCAAGAGCAACTGCTGGCTCACAATGGCATCCTCTCTCCCGACAAGATCAAGTAATATAAGTCACTATCACAAGCACAGCCCTATACAGGTCTGGGGAAACAAACCAGTCTGTGAGTCAACCATACGCAGCATAAGGGGGGTTTAGCACCATTAATAATCACTGCCTTAAGCATCACCGTGAACACACGGAAGAACCACTGCGTTTGTCTTGCGCGCCTCTGCAGCGATCAACGACATTTCCCAACACCATAGTGTTTACATCCAGTCAAGGTACATGTTTATACACCCTAATGTTGATAACAGCATTACGCTTCGTCACGTGACACGGAGCATTATATTATACCGACTCCAGGTGTCATAAGGAGCCTCTTACTGTGCTCGTCACCCACCTATGCTCCGGGTGACAGTCCTGAGCCTCTCCAGGAGCTCTCCCAGGGCCATCTCCTCCGTCTTCATCCACAGGATCATCCTCCACAGGGACAGCGGAAGACCAGCTGCCCAGCCGACGGACACCTTGGTGGGGAGAAGAGACAGCTTGCCTGCTTGCCCGTCGACCGCTCCAGAGGATGCTGATGAAGAGGAGAGAGTGAAGGGGAGGGGGAGGGGGTATGTTGCTGATGCAGAGGGGGAGACGTCGGTGAATGTATCTAGCCCCCGTCGGTGCTGTGTGTGTGTGCGCTGAGGGGTGTGTGTGTTTAAAAAAGGGATGCTGTGGCGGAGCAGAGGCTGCCGTGGCAACGGTGCAGTGGCAGGGGAGGGAATGGAGGGCGGAGGGGCAGAATAGCAGCCTCACCGCTCACTGACATTCACAATTACGCCTGAGCAGGCATGTCGTCTCAAGCCCGTGTAGCCCTGGCAGACAGAGAGCGAGGGGGCGCAGAGCTGAAGGTCAGGTTTTTAAAATCGCTCGGCACAATGGCGGTACGACAGCGCCCTCTGCTGTGGACAACGTGCACCGCAGCTGTGTCATGATGGGAGAGATGCCATTAATAAGCCATTCCTGATGCTGCCGCCACAAGTGGCACGAAGGATTGTGAATTGTGAATAGTTTTCACTACCACTAATACTAAAGGTATGCTCAGCGATTTAAAGCTAATATATTAGCATACTTAGCCTCGCGCGACTGTCCCGATCTCGCGAGATTCAGTTTAATTTTGCCGTAAGAATCAGACTGGAAAGCCTAGGAATCATTTTGAATGTGTCCGAGTAGCAAGTGAACTTTCCAATCAGCTTCGTGTTGATACTGTAGTTATACATACGCGTGGCTTAGGTGTGCCGACAGCGAAAACGAGCATACGGTTCATCCAATCAACTGCCAAGTATTTTGAAAGTGCCTGCCATTCACAAAGTTTCAATGTACGGCTTCCCAGATGGACTTGTGGCAACACTTCACCTGGGCCCTGGCTCAGCAACTTAGAACAAGAGCAAAGGGGTGGAGCTTCAGGGGACCACCCTATTGCACCTAAGGAATGTTGTTCTGATCGAGTTCAACAATCTTTCGCCGGCGTTCAAGTCAATTATATTTATATAGCACTTAATCAAATATTACTGTCTCAAAGGGCTTTACAAACACTATTTTCATATGGAAACAAACGACCCCTCGAACAAATGACACCCCCATAACCTTCTCCTGTATTTCACCTTTCATACAAAAAAAATGCTGAATAGAGAAAGTAACTGGTTTTACGGTGTTGTAAGTATTTGGAGCTGTTGTGGAAACAAGTACAAAACATTACAACAACCAAGCTTATGTCACGGTTTCTTTATTACAAGCAGAATGACAATACAGTGCGTTGCCCTCATTCGCTACAGATAGGCTGCAAAGTCAGACAGATAAACATCTTTTAAAATCTTCATACAAAGAAAATAAATACATTCTCAAACCTGTTTAGTAGTACAAACAGTACTTTAACGACATTACGCTCACTGCCGTTTGAAAGCACAGTAGACACTTCAGACCTATAATGAACTATATGACAGCGTGAGCACTGTCTGTTGTGCTCATGGGGACATTCTGCAGTAGAAGGCTGGTGTAGAGAAGAAAATTAAACAAACATTCGAGACAGCAACCAACATCTTATAGTTTTCTGACCAATACCCACATATAAAGCTCATTCTTAGACAAGCAATTTTGTCACACTTATTTATGTCTTAGTGCACTGTAATCTTCTTAGAAAAATAACATGGACAGAATATGAATGTCAATAGAAGGACAATAGACCTTTGCTAAATGGGATACACCCAACAAAGTGCAGTGTGGAGCTAGTTACTGTATCTAATTTTGTTCTTATTTTGGTTAAAAACCTGAACACACATTATAAATAAATAGTGTTAAAATATATAGTCTTATCTCCAATATACAAAAGTAACAAAAGAAAGGTAAAAAAAATAAAAATAAAAATAACAAACAGGAAGAATAAGACAGGAATCATTTTTGATAAAACACTTTCCTGAAGCTGACAAAGTGCGTCTGGACAATGACAACAAAATATATGCTCTTTGACGCTGAAGTCCCCATTGATCCAAGATAATAAAATAGATCTTACAATGTTATTGTGGTTGTGATAAAATACATGTAGAACAGCTCAGGACATACTGTATGGCACAGTGAAGTGGAACACTGCATGACAAGCACCAATGTCATTCTTTTAAACATCTGAGGTCAATGGTTGTGTCCTCAAATCAAAATCCTTACTTCCAATGTCTGAATCAATGCATTTGAAGAAAACAGAAAGATATGACATATATACATTTGTTCGTAGATATTCTGTATAAAAACACATTGTTTTTTTTTTCTTAATATTTACTTTTAAAATAAAATGTCCACATTCGGGTCATTCCGTGTCACTTGTTAATGCAATGGATGAGCTTTGGACAGAAGACGTCAGAGGTGTATTACCCACGATGAGCTACAATCTTTAGCTGGAGTACATGACGGACAAATCACCTCAACATTCTACAGATTTGATTCATGTCTCTCAACCATTAGACTCCCCAAAAATGCGTGATGTTAAGTTACACAATAATCTGCCATCATCAACTTAATTATCAATAACGGTGAAAAAAAATAAATGAGAAAGAATTGTAGTAGGCCTACAGTGAAAACCCTCTCAAGGTGAGGACGTGACATAGCATTCTGTCACACATCATTGCATAACACACAGCATGACAACAATTGCACGCACAATCGTTAGCACAATGCACTAATAACGAATAGTAAGTCATTTAAGACATCCATAAGTAGAGAAGAACACAGCAGCCTTGGCTTGCCGGGCTAACAGAACCTCCGAGCTCAAGTCCAGCATCTGCCTGCTGAAACACGAGCCCATTGCTGCTGTTACCATGCACGTCCACTAGGTGGCGGGAGCGCATGCTGTAGGCTCAATGTTCTGGGTAAAATAAAAGGCTCCATGACAGGAAAGGGGCAGAAGGACCGACCAACATGCTGCATACAGATCCAACACACCTTGCTGGCAGACAAGCGGTGAAAAACACAGGAGAACGAAGACAAATGAACATGCGCGTACCTTCAGAGCAGCCCCCTAATGACATCGGAACCACTGAAAATGTGTTAAGGCATGTGTGGCTAGAACGCTAGACTTTCCCTCTCTCTCACCACCCACTGCCCTAGCCTCGTGAGACCATCCTTCGTGTCAAATGTCAGTCTGGAAGGAAGCCCCTCAATGCAAAATTGAATGAATTGAGGGGTTCCAGACTGATATTGGCGACAAAGTCAAACTGTAGCTCAGGATCAGGATGGCATCGCAAGGGTGGATGGCCGTGTAGCGCTTGGCATGCACCACTAGAGGGAGCCCTGCATCTCGCCTCTCTCCTTGGGCTCCAGTAAGGCAGAGGTGTGTCAACACAGCACAACCACACAAGTATACAACACAGTATACAATATAAGCACACACAGGGCTTTTCCTGGAGGTTGCCCTTACTTGGCCAGACCACATACAGTATATAAAGAGATACATATAAACTCATTAATATATTATATATACTGTATAATGTATGTATATGATTTAAAAACAGACAGTGTTGCGGAAACAAAACAAAGGCTGTTGAAACCAGGAGGATAGAAAATAGAAGGAGACCAAAATGGAAAGAGGTCCAACCAACCAGTGACATTGTGACCCCTCCATACAGCACAGGGCCCACCAGGGCGCACATTCCGATATGGTGCCCCTTGTGTTTAGCTGGCTGTGCCCTGATGGGGAGCAGCTGCTGGCCTGGAATGATGATGATGATGATGATGATGATGATGATGATGGTGATCAGATGTTGGTCAGGCGTGGCCCAGGACACCCTCGTGGTCAACCGAGTGTGGAGGTCCCATGCTTTGTGTGTGTGTGTGTGTGTGTGTGTGTGCGTGCACGCGTGAGTACATGTGCGTGTGTGTGTGTGTGTGTGTGAGAGAGTACTTTGGAGATGAAGCCCTT
>JAODTR010006013.1:44949-55980 GCA_025399935.1 Amblyopsis rosae
CCCCCTCCCCCGGCCCCCCCCCCCCCCCCCCCGGTGCCCTTCTACACAACTCAGGGTGTCAGTCCAGCGCTCACACACGTTGGGAGAGAGAGTGCGCTTGTGTGCGCGCGCGCGTGTGCGTGTGTGTGTGTGTGTGTGTGTGTGTGTGTGACCTCACACGGAGGTCTCTGGTCCTGGGGCGCAGCAGGCGAGCCTCGCCCCAGACAGACGGAGCTGAGGCCCCGCCCCGCCCCATACACGAGCAGGAGGGGTGTCAAGCCTACGGAGCAGAAGGGTCTCACGGGGCGAGCGGCCGGCGGCTGTCCTGGCTCCGGGCGAGCGGTGAGCGGACGGCGGAAACTCTGTCACGTCGCCCTCTGCTGGCGTCCCGCGGTACTGCAGGGAGAGACGATTGGACGGAACAATGTGAACACATGGTGAAAGGCCTCGGTCATAACTTGGAGGTGATGAGTGGGAATCATAGAACTGTATGGTGGGAATACATATGGGGAGAACAGGGATGGTGGTAGGAAAACATTGTCCAGATGGTCTGTTTAAATTAATGACTAGCTAAGGCTTGCCAACACAAAACTGGGCTTAAAGTGAACATATGTGAAGACAATGAATCATACTTTATAGCCATGATGTTTAAAACTAAATGAAGTAAATGTCCCATCATGTTATTAACAGGCAAACCGATAAATAGATAAACCTTTGCTATTCCATCTTTCAACACTAGATGGCACTGTTCGCACTGTGGTATGTCACTTGGATGGTACATGGTAAATGCTCAAAAAGCAGTTGTAGATTGCAACATTAGAGTGAATGATTGGACTTGAGGGACTCAAGTACAGTATTACACAACATGTACAATATTGTGACAAAATATATAAGAGGGTCACACATACATATACAACGAACTTGAATAGCATCCAACTCATGCTGCAAGACTCAATGCAGTAAATCAACTGAAGCAGGAATGTGGAGACTGCGTGAGATCTTGAATTAATCGTTGGGGTCACATGCTGGTGATTAGTTATTGACCCCACATGCAGCAGTGTTGGGTCCCGAGGCGGTCGCAAAGCCAACCCAACCCAACGCAACACCCTGCTATCAACACAAGACCCCCCCCCCCACCCACCATAGCACCACCATGCCACAATGCAGAGCAGATCAGCGGGGAACAAGCATAGCAGGGAACAACAGTCAAGATGATTCTAACATCAAATTATAATAAACGACCATATTCAGCAACAAACACAAAATATTTACACATTTCTAGACCCCCCCCTTGCCCCCTCCCCCATCCCCTTTGAGAACCACCGCTCCAGCCAGCTACGGTGGCATGAGGTATGGGACGATATGATACATTAATATCACGATTATCCTGGGCAAAATGATTGCGATAGTCGATATTATCACGATTATTTATTACATTATTATTAAACTCTTAAAATGCCACTAAAACATACGGGAATCACTTGATCTGAAACTTTGTTTATCATTATCATTTTTATTATCGTGACACAACAGTTTTTCAACTAATCTGATTGATCTTTTTTTGTGGGGAGCACAACGCCGAGCCTTCAGCCACCGGCGGTGATTGACTGAAAAGATTCAGGCTAATTAATCAATTAGTAAATCAATAAAACTTGACTGCACAAGTGAGCTAGACAGCTTTTTTTCAAGTCATTTAGTATGAAAATATTGATACCTACGTGAGGGTATTCATGATTATCACGAGAATGGACATTCACCACGATACGATGATCGGCAGTATTTTTATCACGATAAACGATAACGTGGTGTATCGTCCCATCCCTAGGTGGCATCATCTAACAGTATATGAGAGGGGTGGATGGATTAGCACATGCACATGGACACCAGTGCGTAAAAGAGACAAGTCACCTCCACCTCTGCGGACCAATCAGAAACTCATTCTGCTGGAGGACTGAGAGAGCATGAAGATGGTGGATGGCTCCACGGTAAGGCACGGGCGAGAAGACTGCAGCCGGCCCCCCGGGAGCCAAGAACAAAGGGTGGGGTTGCAGACGGGAGAGGGGAGCAGGTAAAGAGGTGAAGAGAAATAGAACAATGTTAGAGAAGTAGAAGGCGGTGCGAATATATTAATGTGGTCCATTAGAGGGAGGAGAAGAGAAAAAGAGAGAAAAAGAGAGAGAGAAGGCAGCCATAAGAGAAAAGGATAAGCAAAATATCAGACTTTATTTTACTGTATACTCAGTGAGGTTAAACATGCTCATGTCACAATGGCATCAAGTATAATCCTGATATGTCCATGGTATGTCCATGACATACTGTACTGTACAGTATGTCATAGTAGTTTAGTAGTTAATAGGGTACATTCTATTTCATTTCGGCTATGTTTACTTATCAACATCGCTCCAAACAACTCCCGAACGAACACTGCAAAATTATCTATTTCTAGAAAAATTGATGATGCACTTTTAATTAATAGTGTTCAAAACTTTTTTTTTTATTTATAAAAAATTTCCGATGGAGCTAAAACGTGTAGATATTCAACGCAAGACATACTGTAGAACCGCATTCTAAAGCCCTTCGCCCACTGCAAGCGAAGCTGATCCGGAACTGAAGTGCCTGCGTTTTCAGGACTGTTTCTCCGCTATGCTTTGCACATTGCCCACGGACAGCCGGCGGATTTGATTTACGATGTATTTCCATTGCATTCTATGTAAAAAGCGCTTTATAAACACGAGGCGTATAAAATAGACTCCAGGCGTGAAAAAAGCGCCGGGTCCACCTCGGTTGCACAAACGAATAGAAATGCTTTTATTCACATTCATTCATTGTCATATGAAAGGTGCCAACTTCATGGAGGTCATAATATGCGGGGTACACACTAGCCAATCCCACTTATTTACCAAACGGAAGAGAACGCACACCTACGTGTTTTGATCGTTATGTGTGTGGAGGGCAACGGTTTGGCCAAAACAGCACACCACGCACCAACCGATTCTATTCCCGAACAATCCTGAATTCCAAAACCAGAAATCTCGCAAATATCCGTGAGAAACAATGTGACTTTAGTGTAAACAAACAAGCTTTTGCAACCATTTCTTCATAACGTTATAAAGAAAAACTAAATATACCGTGACAAAGTTGCGAAAATTTATATATTATCCACGCCACAATCTGAATAAAAGCCACACTTTTGGCTTCTGTTGTGATTACATTACTTGTGTGATTAAATGTTGGTAGCACTTTAAATCAGTGTGGCTCTTATTCTCATGTGACAATCAACTGCCAGCGCACTTGCCTGTGATCAGCGTTTTCCCCACACTACAGGATTTTAGATTGCAAATATAAAATAAAATAATTAAACATGTTTAATATTTGCGGTGTCGGATCAGTGAGGCTCCACTCTTAGCATACCCCACACAACATATCGGGCCTATGCTGACCAGCACCGGAAGGGGAAAATCTGGCGTAGAATGGGGCTAACGATCCTGTGCCACAGCATAATGCTGGGAAAGCAGCTGATTGGCCCCCACCTGTGCACGTTCTGTGGCTGTTGGGCAGACGGTCCTGCACAGCACCTTCTTGATGACGTCTGGCAGCAGGCTGACTGCCACGAGCAGGATTATGCTGAGCCACGCCGGGCCGCTGGACAACATCTGCATGAACACGTAGTACATCCTCTGGTAGTTCAGGAAGGGCCTGGGTAGGGCAGGGCAGGGAAGGGACGACCACGTCACTCAACAGACTATTCACCCTTTATTCAGACTAGTACCAACCAGCCAAGTCAATGGGAAGGCCCACTAATTATTTCTCTCTATGTTCAGTATATTACCTTACTATTAACTACTGCTTTGGGGTAAACTGACTTTGTTTCAGGCCATGCATAGTAGATACGTATAGCTGTCTCTGGGCACTGCCTATGTCAGCTTTCACAGCAAAATGACGTAGGTGACACACCCACGTAAGAGACGGGAAGAGGTCCATTTTTTTCTTCCATTGAAATACATTATGTCCCTTGTCTTGTTGTAGTTCCAAATGTTCTGGGATTTCTGGGATTATACTTCATTCTAGAGAAAGCTTGTTGTTATTTGAACTCAACCAAAACCAAAAATACCTCTCCCTTCATTCCCATAGGGTGCTCTCTCAATAGCTCTGGGCCCCCCCCCCCCCCCCACATTGGAAACACATTGCAAAGGTTAGGATGATGTTGTTGTGTGTGGTCTGCACCACTTTGTGTTTATGTTGCTATTGACAGAGCCAGGGCTGTGTAGAAGTACCAGATAACCTTTACAGCACGCACAGAGAACGGGCCACGATGAGATGAGCTTACATTCTATATATTCAAGCCTGGGACAGCCCCCGGTGGTAGCCGAGCGTACTGCACTAAACCACTGTGATGTTCACAATGCCAAACCACAAAAATAATAATAACCTTTCCTCCAAATTTGACCATCCATCATAGGGAACAATAGCTGTAAAAAGGCCATAGACAGGAGAGACGTTAAAAGACGACGTACCAAATGATTCCTCCCCACAGCAGGGAGAAAATGACGTAGAAAAGCAGCGAACCCCAGATGACGAAGTGATTGATCCAGGTCCAGTGGTGTGTGTCCAAGGCAAGCTACAACAGAGAGAACGCAAGCACAGTGAACGCACACTCTGAGGCGTCGATGTGTTTGTCTATAGGCTCGGCTGAGGCGGGCAGTGCAGTCGATAAATCAATCATGTCACCGACAAGTTAACATGTCTGCAGGCCTGAACACACATACACACACACACACACACACACAGTACGTGCACGGAAGCATGCACTCAGTGAAGAGAAATAAAATGTATCATAAAAAAAAGTATTCTGTTCTTTGAAATAAAGCACAATTATTTAGTCTGTTAGTAACCATCATTGAGCATTATATATATATATATCAATAAAGATATATTGGTAATATAGCTGTGTTATATATACCGTATACAGTATATTTACAGTTTATATACACTTTATTTGTCCCAGAACGTACCTTAAGCGTGACAGTGAACACCAGCACAGTGAAGACAAGCGTCCCAAAAGTCCAGTTCCCAAACATCTGCACAGGAAAAAAGACAGAGAAACGTGTTAGAATGTGGGACACATCATCACCATCACGTCACACGGCCGGCTGACAAACACTACCACCTGCTGGGCACTGCGTTCCCATTTAATTCAACGAGGAGCACGCCTACCACGCAGGTCCGTGACTGTGCTGAGAGGTAATCCACTGGGAAATAGTTCCCCCGATCACACAGACCGACTGTGCCACTGACGAGCAGAGCGACTCTGTGCCTTGCGATGAAAAGTTGAGAATATTTTAACTTTCATGGGCGTCTAACGCATAGCGCGGCGCAAGAGAAGATCCCATTCCAGGCGCGTACCATAGCAAAATAAAGGCCTTGCTTGCAAAGCTTCTCTGTGTGTCTCTGTGGCCTTACTGAAGATAAGGTGCCAGTGAGAAGTGTTCAATGCAAGCACGATATTTTGGATGCTCTTCCTCTTAATAGTCTTGACCAGAACCATGGAAATAACAGTTACGCCAAAGGAAGTTCAAAATTTTCAACGATCACGTGGTTCATGGAGAGGAAAAATTGTTCCAGGAAGTGCTTGGTGGGCAATTTGAATATATATAAAGATATTTAACTTAGTTTTTTGGTAATTAGTAGTCAATAAATGCACCGATTTAGATTTAAAATAGAATTTATAGTGTACTTTTAGTATTTAGGCTAACTGTGTGGCTGACATAACAACAGAATGTTTGTCTTAAAATTATGGCACTGAAAAAGGTAATGAATACATGTATCCGGCTATTCACAATGCAGATTCAACACCTCAATTTACAACTGATATTGCATGATGAATGCACACAAAATGTAAAAGAGTATTTTGAAAATTACAAATGCATTATTTATGGATAAACATCTATTTGTACAAATCATAGCACATATTGTACAGTATATACATTTTCATGTCACCAATAAGGCATTTTGTGCTTGTGGGTAGCCAATCACATTTGAAAATCTTGGAAAATTGTAAATACTTTTACGAATTGTGATACATCTCACTCATACGATACTGATGGCGCTGAGGGCATCAGCAAAGCACAGATGGAATGAAGAGTAGAACAAATAGTGAAAGGGAAAGGAGAAGCAATCTGGAGACTTTACGTGACATTCACAGCTTGTTCCCGTCAGTCTAGCTCCCATCTAGTAATCTCTACAGCAGGGCTATTCAATTACAAATTCAAACGGGCCAGATTTTAACAAGAAAAACTGTAGGTGGGGCCACATATTTTCAATATGTCGGCAATTATTTACGTCTATAGCGTCTACGAGAAGGAGACAACGACAGCATCCACCCAGCATCTTGGTTAATGTTCAATATGTCAATGGCAAAGGTTTTCTATAGAATTATAGGATGGCGCTTATTCCAAGTCTCTGGGCATATTGGCTTTTGCACAACAACATAGCAGTCACGCCCACATGTGTCCAGTTTGCAATGCGGTGCTCTACAACTGAAATTACATTTGTTACACAAAAGTAAAGACAAAAACACAAAATTGGGTAGACTATTGGCACCAAATTCCAGGTATTCCTACCTGTATGGGTTCAAATGTGAGTACTACATTATTTACAAACAGGCTATGTTATGATATCTTGGCTGTAGAAAAGTTAAAAATAACACATTTACACAGGCAGTGATACTTGATACTTAGTAGTGGTTATACAGTATATTGAACTAATGTGTAGTGGTCAAGGGTGCAATCCCCTCGTGGGCCACATGGGGGCATTTGGTGGGCCTGCTCTACAGCCTATAGCTTTAGCTAAGTGCTATCTTAGCTTCATGTTAAACATATATGCTCATTAACATTAACTTGACCAAATATTATACATAGGCTGTGTGGAAGAGTGCTGCCACTCTCCAACAGTTAAATGAAGCAATGTTTTTTATATCCGCCATAAAAGACGGATAACAACCAGGAAACGAGACGCGCGTGCACACACACACGCACACGTACACACGGCCTCTCATACACACGCACTCACTCACACACACACACACGCACGCACGCGCACGCACACACATACACACACGCACGCACACGTGCACACACACACACGCACGCACACGCACGCACGCACAAGGACAAACAGATGTTGAATCTCAATCTGCATGTGAAACTACATACTACTACAGCCAAACACAAGGATAATGTGGGGGAGCATCTAAGGGATCTACTATGTTGGGGAAGAGGGTCAAGTCAAGCTGGGGACTGCTGGGATCACTGGGGTCAGGCAGTGATAAACAAGCACACATTCAGATGGCGGTGCGCGTGGTTGACCTGACGTGAGAACGGTGGAAGCAGAATGGAACGGGCAAATTGAAAGCTTAAACGGCAAGGAACATAAAGGAAGTGGGGGAGAGAGAGAGAGAGAGAGAGGGAGAGAGAGAGAGGGAGAGAGAGAGGGAGAGAGAGAGAGAGGGGGGGAGAGAGAGAGAGAGAGAGGGAGAGAGAGAGAGGGGGAGAGGACTCACCCCCCTCCCTCCCCCCGCTTTCTCTCCCTGACCCCCATGCTCTGTCCCAATTAGCAGCTCTCTCTCTCTCTCTCTCTCTTCCCCTGTGTGTTCCCATCAGGCCCGGTCTAAACAGACATTAGGAACCACAAGCAGGGTTCTGATACGCACACACACACACACACGCACACACACAGACACACACGCACGCACACACGCACACACACACACACACACACACAGCGCTAAACAGACCAAGAGGACCCCCTGTCTCCTCACACAGTGACTAATGTGGCGTCACAAACTGTCATACATGCCTCACTGAGCCCATGCCTCTCTCCCTCTCCCCCCCTCTCTCTCTCTCTCTCTCTCCCCCTCTCTCCCCCCCCCTCTCTCCCTCTCTCTCTCTCTCTCTCTCTCTCTCTCTCTCTCTCTCTCTCTCTCTCCCTCTCTTAGGGATTCTCTTATGCATTCTGTCTGTCCACCTCTCACCTCTCTGTCTGTGCTGCCGAGCCCTAGAACTGACTCCCAATGTTTTAACACCGCGACTGCAGACCGTGTGTGCGTGTGCGTGTGTGTGTGCGTGCATGTGTGTGTGCATGTGCGTGTGTGTGTGCGTGCGTGCGTGCGTGTGTGTGTGTGTGCATGCGCGTGTGTGTGTGTGTGTGTGTGCGTGCGTCTGAAAACAAGTTGCGTGCACACACACACACACAGGCACTTAAAAAGAAGCAGTCTTCTGCAGTAAATAAAGAGTTTCTCTGCAATTCTCCCCTTGCTATTCTCTCCTCCTCTGGCCTCTCCTTAATATACTCCCCTCTCCTCTTCCCTCCTTCACACTCTGCTCCTCTCCTTGTACTTTCCTCTCATCTCATCTCATCTCTCCTCTCCTCTCATCTCTCCTCTCCGCTCCTCTCCTCCCATCTCTCCTCTCCTCCCCTCTCTCCTCTCCGCTCCTCTCCTCCCATCTCTCCTCTCCTCTCATCTCTCCTCTCCTCCCATCTCTCCTCTCCTCTCATCTCATCTCTCTTCTCCTCTCCTCTCCTCTCATGAGTTACCCTCAGAGGTCCATTGGGGTTTGAGGCAGGGATGGATCAGCTGTATGGTGGGTGGGTGGGGTGTAGCGAGGGGGGGGGGGGTGTCAGTCCTCAGCCCTTTGCCACCTCAGACCATCTGGAGGGCCCTGGCAAGAGGGTGTGCAGGCCATGGCACCACCGCAGACACGAGGAGGAGAGAGGAGAAGATGGAGAAAATAAGAGAGGGTAGGGGAGGGGAGGAGCGGGGAGGAGAGGGGAGGGGAGGAGAGAGAGAGAGAGACAGAGGGAGAGAGAGAGAGAAGGAGCGTAAGAGAGAGAGAGAAGGAGAGAGGGAGAGAGAGGGAGAGATAGAGAGAAGGAGATGTGATTACCAGAAACAGAATACGGCAGAGGGAAGTTGGGCAGGCAAAGTGGACAGCATGTTGGTCGTTAATGTGAGGGAGACGTTTCCTTGGTGACTGCTGGATCTCAGTTGGAAGATTGGCTCCTTGCTGTACAATGTCGCCGGTGTTATGGTCGTTAATGCCCCCCCGCCACACATGCACACACAAATACTGTACACACAGTATGTGTGTGTGTGCGTGTGCGTGTGTGTGTGCCCTAGGACTTTTAAAGTTCAACTTAACTGCCTTTCTTAAAGCTGCTGTATGTAAGATGTGAGCGTTGCAAAGCTAATTTAAAAAAAGAATGACCCCTAGGAGGAAAAAGGCCCTGATTGGTCGAAGATCTTTTGGGTAAATTGCAGCAAAGATGTGGATTTTAAATGCAGGGAATGTGTCCCCTCAATATTCATAACAAGTGTATTTGTTCCCCCCAATAAAAACATGTTTATAGACAGACATAAAAGCTGTTTCTTCAAATGTTAGCATTGTGTGTGGTCTGTGGCCAGCTAACCCTGTGAGAATCTATTGATATTAATTATGTAGATTTAGATCACACACTTCTATACCATCGCCTAGCAACTAGGATGCGTAAACAGGCGGCTGCACAAAAATAAGAAACTTGGCGAAAATACATGTATTTGAGTACGGGTTAATTTGAGCCGGTGTGGCAGTTAATCTGGATTGACCTTGACTATATTTAACAATATGGAGTGGAACACAACACCATCTTAGGAAATGTCAAAGACTGGGGGATTTAAAACATAGATTAAAGTACAATTAATAAAACTCCACAGGTAAAATTTACCCTGTGGCGGTTCTAGTGCTAAATAAATAAACATTTCCACCCTACATTGATGGAGTAAAGGCACAAATTGTTAGGAATTCTCCACAATGCAGAAAATGAAGTGTTTGATTCTCAAAATGTTATGGGGGAAGACCCCAGACCCCCCATTTAAGTGTCCCCCCCCAATGTTCAAATTAAATATACGCCCATGTACTGTAACAAAATGTAAATCCATGCAGAGCATTTCACTAAATTAACAGCATTTCTAAGAAATTACACTTAATTTATATATTTACAGTAGGAACCTACTGTACCTACAGCTCTGTTAAGTGACGGTAGGACTTTACAGTAAGACCAGATGCTTCTTGAACAGTAAAATAAACTCTTCATTATTGTCAGGACATTTTTGCAGAATATGCTTAGGTTAGGTAAGGATTTTATCTTACAGTCCAACCATCATATTACTGTTGTAATCTCAATATTTTTAGTGCATAATTTATAGCTTGCTGACTCAAAAGTATCCGTTGCATAAAAAAATAAAGAAATAATACCCGTACAGTGTTTTATGGTGCAGTCAAAACACATGCAGATGCACTTACATAAATGAGATTATGTGCGTTATCGACCGTTTGTGCATCTGGGGCAACATACAGCAAAGAGCGGCCCTGCTACGGTCACAGTACAGAGGCTATATACGGCACACACCGGCCCAATCCCCATACATGGCCAGCATGAGCTCTGAAGCAGGGTTACTAACAGGAGACACAATGCTACAATGGGTTTAATACTTAATAAAGACAGGGTCAGTTATTATTGAGAATGCTTGCTAACTTTGAGCTCAAATCAAAACAGTATGCCTCCGCAGCGCCGCCTCACACACTAAAACACGTTGTGAAGCAAAGCGTAGTGCTGCGGCTTTGTTGTTGTAAGCGGTGTTCTCCACTTTGTCTGTGTTTCTGTTTACGGAGCCAGGGCTGTGTGGAAGCATCAGATTATTGTTTTAACACGCACAGAGAACGGTGAGATAGCAAAATACGAGGAGATATTTGGTAAATTTGACAGAAGGTGTATTATCTTATATTTAGCTTGCAATCGCTCACTGTACCTTTAAAAGTTACTGTATGAGAACACGTCTCCATCCACTTATACGAGAACACACGTCTCCATCCACTTATATGAGAACATATGTCTCCATCCACTTATATGAGAACATATGTCTCCATCCACTTATATGAGGACACGTCTCCATCCACTTATACGAGAACACACGTCTCCATCCACTTATATGAGAACATATGTCTCCATCCACTTATA
>JAODTR010006014.1:0-11031 GCA_025399935.1 Amblyopsis rosae
GACAACACAGCTCTCAGGATCATAGGGACACACAAACCTCTCCACCACGATAAGGTGATGGTTCCCGGAGAGGCAGAAGCGAGTTAGCCATGCAAATTGACGGGTCTGCCGGACAGCTGACTCACATGGCTTTGAGCTGACCATAACATCAGAGACAACTTTGATAACATCCATCCAACATCGTGTCAACAATAAAGGGAGAACATTTCTCAATTTAAATCTAGTGGCCTACTATTTAATTTAAAAGGAAATAAAGCAGTTTACTGCAGCCTATCGCTGGGTCATACCGGGGTACATCCCCACGGTGAACCCCTATCTAGAAAAACAGGTTTACCAGTGATATGATTAATTAATCCTACTGTTAAAATAAAAGACAATGGTCACTTACAAAGCCTGTCACAATTAATGTGAAGAGACACTACTCGGGCAGCAAATGCCAATTTTGTTTTTGATGGACAGCTGAGGTAGACTGCAGCAGGCTACTATATCCTTCAGGTTATGATTGACAACTTTTACAAATGTCAAACAGATACAGTATAATAAGTATTTTACCTTACAGTATAACACATGCGTTCAGCTGTCCCGTGATTTTGCATTCAAATGCACAGCTTAGTTTAGTTTTTCCGCATGGCTTCAGGAGATTGAAAGATCTTCTTGTCTAAATTTGTAAAAATTGTCCATCGTAATCGGAAATCTACCTAGCTACTGTAAGGTACTGTTCTCCCCTCAGTCATCCGTCCAAAACTAACTATGGTACCGGTAGACAATTGCTGCTTGAATAGTTTCACTTCACCTTTAAGGGTTTTTCATCACACAGGAAGCAGGACCCGCTAGTGTAATTTCAATTTAATTTTAATTCATTTTCAATTAGGGGTGGGCGGGCTTGGCGGCCGGGTTGGGAGGTGGAATGACGAGCGGGCGCAGTCCAGAGAACTTTGCCACTTGAGTGCATGAATCGAGAACACGCCTGCCTGCCTCTGAAATTAAATATATTTAACTTTTGAGGCGGCGGCGCTGCGGGACAAACATTTCGCCTTCTTGACTTGTAGGCATGTAAGCTAGCAAGCAGCACAGCCAAACCAACTGACAGGATTGTCATACACTTATCCTTTTTTACTCGCCTTTCATAAGCTTCTACCTACACCAGACAGAAAATTTGCCAAATACGCTGACATGTTTATTGGACATAGCCTACAGACATAGCCTAGCAAAAATGCACCAATTACATGTTAAATCATATTCACCACATATTTTGTCTTAACGGGAGAGCGGGATGCCGCTTTCCGTGTAAAAAGCCCTTTATTCTGACAGACTTTGCAGCAATATTTCTCAATAATTAAAAATTAAACAATCTAAAATTAAACCGACAACTGTCATTTTTCTGTCTTAACAGTAGGATTTAACTATCATATTACTACCATAGTAAGCCTATTTTTCTAGATAGGCGTTCGCCGTGGGGATGTCCTGGTATGACCCAACGACCGTTCGTGGGTCATTCGAATGTTTGCTTTGAACATGACGTTTGAACGTTTTGTGTAAACATTCAAAAAATATTAGATTTAAACTGTCCCCCTTTGTCCAGCGCCAATGTTCATTGAGAACTACCTCCTCTGGCTGTTTGTTTGTGTTCTCAAAAGTTCTGTGGCAAGCAAAGCTCACGAATGTTGGCAAATGTTCACGTTCACATGCGTGTGTGTGCGTGCGCGTGTACCCGTCTTGCTCATCCTGCTGTTCCTCCAGTCTCTCCAGCTCATCCAACTTGGCCCACAGCTCCTCCTCAGACAGTGTTCTCGGCATATCATCTTCCTCATCCTTATCTTCCTGCTCCTCCTCCAGATTCAACACACTGTCCAGCTTGGGCTTGGAGTGAGGCTTGTGAGCCACTCTGTGCTTTGCTGGTAGGACAAGCATCAACACAATGTGATTGCATGAAGTGCCTTTTCTTAAAGTTGTATGTGTAGTAGTCTTAATGGAAACATTAACATGGAAACATTAACGGGGGAAAAAATACCTTTGGGGGCAAGAGACTCGTTGCTGCCAACGTCTTCTCGAATGTCAACATAATCCCCTTTATTCTAAAGACAAAGTCAATATGTGGGTCAGTGTTTTATTCATGAGGTGGAATATTTTATTACAAACATTTTCAGGATGCAACATACGTCTGATACGTTTCCTAAATCCTTTGTGAAGTCAATTCTGGCTTCAAAGTTTTTCCTTGTCTTCAGGAGGCCATCAAGTTCACCCTTGACATCTGTAGAAAGCCGTATTAACAGTTGAAAACACATGTTCGCATAATTGTTTTTGAGAGCTAAAATCTTCAACTTGAAATCCTCAAACAACAACAACAACAATAAATGGGTGACGGGGGGTGGAAATCCATCATGACACAAAAAGTTCATAATATGATCTGCCCTGAATACAACTTCGGATCATTAAATCTTCACAACAATTAAGCTGTTTCACTAATGATAGCCGAAGGTCCCAGTTGCCATGGTGACGGCAAACCCCTGCGGTCACTGCATCAACTCAGAGCGGCGAAAGGTCGAGCACAGAAGGCCTGTCAACTCAGCCGCTGCTTGAAATGTTTTAGCAAGCTCTGTTTGTATTACAGCACTTAGCTCTGTAATAGCAGGATGGGTAGGGTCAACACATCTCTGCTTGGCTACACACACTAATAATGCTCACATTAAAGATTGTTACTTAAGCCCAACTGAGCTGATATGAGATTTTCAGCCATAGAATGACCAATGCAAAGAGCACGATAAAAATGTGGCTGAGAATATGTCTGCTGAGAATGTTTTAGCCGAACTGAAATCTGTTTGATTAATTACCTGTGTTTAAACATCAGAATCAATCACTGTCAGACATTTTTCATTGCGGCTCTTCAGAACACTATTTTAGAATGCCAACTGTCCAGTGACAAGTAGGCTTCTACAAATAAAAGTATGTTTGCCCAAAGTATACACATTCTTCAATTCAGTTATAAGAAGCATTATTACAGTTGTAATACCATAATAAATGCAAGATCTAGAAAGAGTTTCAAACTGAAAGATGTGGTTATGGAGTGTGTGGTTTGAAACAGCAACCTATAAGTGAGAAAGCATCGCCCTCTGCTGGAAAGTTAAGAATACCACCATATTAATGTACTAAATGGTAAATGGACTGCATTTAAATAGCCTTTTCCAACCTTCCAGCCACTCAATGTGCTGTACAGCAGTGGTCCCCAACCCTGGTCCTCAGGGACCGCTGCCCTGCATGTTTTAGCATGTCTCCCTGCTCCAACACAGCTGATTCAAATGACTATCAGGATTCTAACAAGTCATTCATTTGAATCAGGTGTGTTGGAGCAGGGAGACATCTAAAACATGCAGGGCACCGGTCCCCGAGGACCAGGGTTGGGGAACCCTACTGTACAGTATTGCCTCGCATCCCCCCATTCACACACACAATCATAGACCAATAGTGATGTCAGCCATGCAAGAAGACATCTAACCACCGGGAGCAGTTAGGGTTAAGGTGTCTTGATCAAGGACACCTCGACACTTGGTGAGGAGTTAGCATGGTTCGAACCAGCAAGTTCTGGATCACCTGTAAGCCCGCTCTAACCACTGCCGCCCCAATATATCAGAGTTAAATCATCTTGCTCCCTATCCGCATTCAATATAAAGCCTGACGGCAAAGTTCAGAGGGGATTGTTTGTGTGTTGTATTTTTCACTTGTTCAAAGTCAATATGTATTAGGGCTGAACTATTCATTCAAACGGAAATTTAATTGAAACAATGCGATTTGCACATCTCAAGGCATGCGATTTATATGCGCATGACCGCAGTGCATCTGACCCAGTTTTGTGTAGCGTCAATGGTTGTATAAATGCATGCCATCCTCCTTGTTTGACGGTAATTCTAACTAATTAGCTCAGTGCTCCTCTACCAGTCACATTGTTAAATTCAAAGCGACCGTGTGCCAACAACAACAAACATGTGAAACACAAGGAAACACATTCTTTGGAGTTGGCTGAAAATGGCATCCGCTGAGCCAGAAAATGTATGGGCTAATGAGAATGTAACAGAGCTAAATCACTCATTTCACTGTATAACAATGGACAGGCTGTGTTTATACATGTATGTGTTTGTCCCATCTCGAAAATCTAATGTTAAAGAGCTTAAACATTGGCTAAACATTATTTCAGAAAATAATAATCATATATATTTTTTTTTAATTATTTTATGGGTGCTAAAATGCAATTTTGGTGTGCTTGAGCACATCTAATAATAGTCTAAAATTGCCAATGTGCGCCCTGTTGTTGCATGTCCTAAAATGCAATAAATCCATGCTTAAAGAAATTCATCCTGTATGCTCTCATGTTTTCATTAGAATATAGAGCAGTTCATTTTTGAAGTCATCTGTGGTAATGCTCCATACCACGTTTTAAATATGTTATAAATGTAACTTAAATCTTGACTTTAAAAAATTATATCGCATTATCTGTCAGAAGAATCACAATTACATATTTTTACAAAATCATTCAGTCCTAATATGCATAGCATGCTTTAATCAAATGAAAAGCAGGATAATGTTGTTTTGCTTTGTACTTCTGTACATTTTCCTTAAAGAATATATATAAAATAAAAAAAATTACATTTTCACAAATCACATCCTGGTCATAGGCTACACCTATCTATTTGTCAGTTTGTTTTAGAAGTACATTTTTAATAATATAACAATAATAATAACAACAATATATAATAAACTTTTATATATAAATTTAGGCTCAAAACTCTGTGCTCATGGAGCCAAAGTAAAGAACTGTTTCCCCAATAAGCCCAAGGGCTGCTAAATGTATTTAAGATTTAACAGTTGCTTAAAACTCACAGACAGTTCTCTTTTATTTACTTACTTAATGTATTAATTTATATGTTTTCTCATATTTGATCCAATATCATTAAACTATTTTTTCTATCATCTTTTGATGAATAATTTGATTGTATGTATTAACTAAATGTTTCTCCACATGTTCTGTCATTTTCCTTTATATTTCAAATTGTTTCTAGATTTTCTGACTCCACTCAATAAAAATAATTTTAGTTTACTAAATGGCCATTTGAAGAAACACAGATTGACATTAAAGCTAAATAAAATGTAAACCCTTACATTTCATCCGGTGATCAACAATTTTCTGGGCCTGTTTGGTGGAACACTTGGCGAACCAGTTGTCTCCCAGCAACACAGTGACCTCGTTGGTGTGTACCAACTTGCCAGGCATGAAGGCCAAAGGGCCAAATGGCACCTGTCAGGGTCGGTAACAAAATACAATGAGGTTTCATTGAGAAATCTAACAAACCAGTTGAAAGAATGTGGAGAGAGAAAAGAAAATGGTAGCAGCAACATTGTTGGAAGCTTATTTCTGAATACCGTAAACTATGGTATAAAGTGCCACTATAAAGCAGTATGCCATACTTTAGTTTAAAACACAGTCTACTATGAAGATAATATTTTATTGAGTAAATAAGATTTCAACAGTATGGAAAAGCTTGTACATTATTCACTCTATAAAAATAACTGCCTAAATGGCTTAGGTTTAAGGTTCATGAAATGCTAAATGCTTGAAGTAGCCTATACTCAGCTGCAGGAACTGCCATGTACCACGAAGGCTAGTTGAGCAACTATTCCAATGGATGTATGACGACAAAGTAGGGCAGTTTCTGCCAACCATTGTTTGGCAGTGTGACATTATTGTCTCAGGTTTAGTTTAGGAGTTGTTTACGTTTCACTTACCATGACATCATAAGACAGTTGATCTGGCAGGGTGCTGAGTCGCTCATTTAGAGCTTCATAATCACCTGACACTTTCTTCCTACACGCACACACACAAATTGTTTGTCAATTAAAAATTATTTTCTTGCTTACTTTCTTAAATGAGGCTACTGCTATCAAAACAATAACTAATAACATGGACTTTAAATTGCTAGATGTTGCTTTTGGTTGCTGTTTAAATGTATCTTTATCAGGCAATGTTGAAGTTTAGAAGAAAAGGTGATGCATTAACAGAATCCCATCTATTCTATTATGCATGACTCACCAGTGCTGAATTTGATCGTTACAGCCTTTCACCACCTGATAGTAGGACAATTAATATAAACATAAAACACATTTAAAAAATTGTAATTATCTGTTTGTTGTTATTTGTGTTGTGAGTTCCCCAGTCATATTCTAACTAAATTTTGACTAGAGAACTTGGTAAATGTGAAAAGATATGTATTTGTGAGTTGTGGATCTTTTGAAAGATGCTTTCTGCTCTAGTGGATGTAATCAGTTTTATTAAATTGATTAGACGGTGGAGAAACATGCAGGTATGTTGCAGCAAAATATGCCTGCTCTTGTGCCTGTGCTGGTGTAATGTATGCTGCTAATACATTAATAAAAAACATTTTAACAAACACTGTAAGCTTTGTTCGTACTACGTCAATACTGACGTATTACGTTTCAGTTCCCTTTAACGACGAGAACGTGCTTTCACTTTGAGGAGATCGTCGATTTCTGTGAACCTCCGTCTAAACAAACAAGAACTGGACATGTGACTGTCAGGGAGGAAGCTTCTCGAAATGACAACCATTAGATAACAAGTTACCACTGCACAGTTGCTTATAAAATGCAGTAATACTGACATGCAATGCAGGCAAATATACTGAAAGTGCAAGGAAGTAGATTAAGGTCATTCGTGCATACCTCGTGTGAAAACATGGCATGTCCCATTTCTGATTTACCTTTTCGTGTCCTTCCCGTAGTCTGTTAATCCCCAATATAGGTTCTTTATTCCTTTTACTCGTGTCGTCCATCGTCGTCCCACGTGCATCAAATCAATACGTTATTTCCAAAACAAAGCTCAAGGGTTGTGAGTCCTAAAGAAATGTTTATGAATGCAATAGCAGGAATTCCCAAGACCCGTTCTTGCCTTATTCATCAAAGAGGCAATGATGATAATCCACACTTTCGCAAGTGATATCATTTCACACTCTCATTTCAAGGTTTTCGCATGATCTCAAAAACATCCACAGAATAATATTCCTTCAACCTGAAATTTCCCCGTCACTGACGCTGCGCCATGTTCATCTGCGTCCCCCCGGTGTACTCTGGGTAATGGAATTTAAGAAAAAACGTAAACAATCTGAGAGAGCCCGCAAACAAACGTTCTGATTTAGGATTTAATACGATGATCTTCAGAAATCTCATTATTTTAATAAATCATATGCATGACCAATATAACGTAAATGTAATGTTTTAATATTTATTTCTTACTAATTGAACTGTTAACTTTAAATGTACGTTTTATGAGCGTGATGGGTGTGAAACAAAACTCGTGCACAATATTATTAAATAACAGCATCTCTGTAGGCTAGTTCATTACGATGCCACAATCTCCCATCAAGCATTGCGACCGAATACGATCGTGAGCTCAAAAATCACTCACTCATGCGCTGGACTGAGAAATATGTTATACGTCTACATGAGAAGTAAGGTAGGCTCATGTGATATTTGGTTATATCAGTAGACATAACTGAAATTTGTATTGAAAAGACACGTTGTGCAGTAGGCTTCCTGATGTCATTCATAGTCGACCATCTGCTGTACCGGCCGGCCATTATAAAATACTAGATTAAATCCTAATGTTTTATATGGCTCTTATTCCATCTATTATTTTTATTTAGATAGGCGCATATTTTGTGTAGGCCTATACTCCTGTCTATGTACGTCTATCTGTTTTGTAGTAAAATATTACAATATCAGCTTTGAGAACATTCTTAAAATGTACATGTAATTCATTACAGCATGTTACATCGAATTGATGACGTGGTGAAGCTCTGTTGTGAGTTATCTGCGAATCAGCAAATAAAGACCACGGTTAAAGGCTCTGGAAAAGGCGCAGCGGCTGCTGGGGGTCTCGCCTTTGCTGGAGGGTTGGTTGGAGGTCCCCTAGGTATTGCAGTGGGTGAGTGAAAATATCTTTAATTAGGGAGCCTCAGACTATCGTTGTAATTAAATAACTATAGTAATACATAGGGCTACAATATACAGAATGTACTGTCTTGTTCGAGGTGGCACAATTAGATATTCAGAGTTCGCTCTGAATACCGAATGTGCCACCTCGAACAAGAACGATGGATGAAGGAAGGTAGAGAGCAAGGTACACCTTTTGGTTGGTCGATTAGTTCCGTGTTACAAAAACGATTTTACGTGACTTAATGGAGGAATATTACAAGGATCAATAGACCGTTTTAAAAGTGCAGCAAAACAATTTTAAAACAGATCACTATATCCATATGCTCTCTAGACTAGACAAACAAACGTCAAGGAACAAAGTAATGTTCCTTGTCTTGGTGACGCCAAGGTATGCCTATATAAATGACCCATAGTCCTGCGTCTGACATGTATTGCAGTGCTGGCTGCCCGCCCTCAGCACACAGACTTCCTAATATTTGGAACAGGATATTTTAAGCAGAGGTCCTGCACATGCAACATACAAATTTTCCACCCCCTTCACTGCACACAGAACAGCACACGTTCAAATATTAGAAACAGAATATTATAAGATTTAGATTAGTCTGAACAAAGATATATCTTCACATTCACCCCCAAGCTGTGCAATAGTTGTTAGGATCAGAAACAGACATCTACTGCTAGAATATTGTCAGAACAGGAAATAAGGTGACATTAATCAGTCTGCTTTGTTTTAATATGAACCCTGATTTAATTAAACATAATATATATATATATATATATATACACACACACACACTACTGTAACAGGTGGCGCTGTTGGAGGTCTGCTGGGCTGCTGGCTGACCAGTGGCGAGTTCAAACCCCTTCCTCAGATCATCATGGAGCTGTCACCCCAGCAACAGCAGAAGCTTTATGAGAGTATCATGGCTGTCCTGGGAGAAGTCCAGTGGACAGACCTCGCCCAACTCATGGCTCTGGTGATGGGCAATGCCACACTAAAACAGCAATTTACAGGAGCATTACTTAGTTATGTAACTAAGGAGCTCCAAGCAGAGGTGCATTATGTGGACTAGACTGTAAACATTGACACTGTAGACATGGAACATTAACCCAACATCATGGTGTTTCTGTACTATGGATCACAGTAAGGATTTATTTATTTATTTTAACTGACAGTGAACATACAAAGTATAGACCAAACTAAACTATATGGTGTAATTAGGACTGGGTTTACCCTATTTTCTAATTTTAGTAAAGTAAATTAATGGTTCAATCAATAATTTTATGTTTTTCTGATAATGATCTGAATGGTAAATGGATGGCAATGCATGTATGGCATACAATATATCTGTAATGTAGCCTTGTTCTAAAAGGTTATAGTTAACACTTCACATACAGATGAAATTCATTTTTATTAAGCCATAATTGAAGTTTGTGTTTTTTGCATATAAAGTGTGAACTCTCGTTATAGTAATTTGACTTTTATGCACTGTAAAAACAAAGTCAACACACATCCTAAAGATAAGTGACATTTAAGAAATGTGTGAATGTTCAGTATAGTGTAAAACACCATCCTGAAAACTAAGATGAAGATATATAAAAGTACAATGTTTGCGATTAAATAATTGACTTTTATATATTAATTAATTTATTAAATACACCTTGACATTTCAACTCGTTCTCCAACAACTTGGACGGAAAGGACAAGATGATCCACACAGTCAATGTGTAATTATCAGGGAATTTATAATAGGGCAGCTCCAGGTTCAGAGGTGCAGGCTCCAACACCCAGTGGTCTAGGTGTTGGACTCCCAGCCGGAAGGTCGTGGGTTTGAACCCTGGTGTTGACCTACCTGCAAGCTCTCGGTGGTTGGTCGCACCTTGCATGGCAGCAATCACCATCAGTGTATTAATGTGTGTGTGAATGTTAGGCAAAATTCTGTAAAGCACTTTGGATAAAAGTGATATATAAACGCAGTCCATTTAACCTTCTGAGTTCTGCCAGAGGAGGTCATAGTAGTAGCCTACATATCCGCCAGCGTTGCTAGCACACAACCTAAATGGGTGCAGACACTAAGAACAATGACCAACTTTGGCTTGATGATGCGATCCTTAATATCATGCTGGGGGTCTCCCAATTCTGCCAGGTTTACAGTATAATTTGATAAAATGTCAACATGCATTTACAATTGAATGGCATGCACACGTTCACTTTTAGACACAAACATTTGTAAAGACAGTAACATCAGGGCCCTATTTCTCTTGAGTTTGTTAACCCTGAAATGATGGAAACTGAGTTTTCTGTTTCAGAAAGATAACTCAGGGAAAGTTACCATGGTAACTGACTCTGTGAACCTAACCTGCTCCCTAGCAGGTTTTCTTTAACAAACCCTGAGTTTCTCTCCTCCCTTCCACTGAGCCTGAAGCCACTGTCAGACCTTTCCTTCCAAATTAATTCCCACCCGGAAACGATTTTGCGACCCCAATTAGATGTACAATAGCTGATTCCCATATAATAATTAAAGGTTAGTTTATTTGTCACATTTATCTTAACATTATCTACCTATTTACATTTGTGTTAAACAGTAAGATATTCCACTATGGGTTAAAGCTACTCTAAGTATGGCCTGGAGCTGTGGCTTAAGCAGTAGCTCTGTGACTACATGAGTTTCTTGGAGACGGGTTTGAATCCAGTTGGTTAGAATTTTTTTATCTGTCCTAATAACTAATTTTTGTCTCTACCTGTAACTGTTCTGTCCAATAAAGTCTATTAAAAAGCTACTGAATGTTTAATAACTTTTTCTGAAAGAAAAAGTGATGTTGCGGGATATCACTGTAGTTTGATAGAATGCAATTTTTATCATAAGCTATTTTTAACAAGAAGGATTTAAAATATAACAATAGACTAGTTATTTTTACCTCTCCGGGAACCATCACCTTATCGTGGTGGAGAGGATTGGGTGCCCCCATAAACCTGAGGGCTGTGTTGTCTGGAGCCTTGTGCTCCTGGTAGGGTCTCCCAAGGCAAAGTGG
>JAODTR010006015.1:0-11030 GCA_025399935.1 Amblyopsis rosae
TTTGGGACATATCTGCATTTCGTGTGGGAAAGAAAATGGAATATGTTGTCCCCTAATCTTTCGGGTTGTTAAACCAAAACTGTGCCATCAATTCTTGCTGTCTACATGCTACCTAAATCAAGGCGGTGTACCATACTACTCCTAGATGATTTTATAAATCCACTTCAAAACTGTCTCACGAAAGCCATAAGACCCTGACGATGACATTTTGTGAAGAATCTGTTTTCCTTACATGGCTTGTCTGGGGCGTGTCGGCGAATGTACATCCTTCGCCAAGACATCAAATTGTTACAACTTCTCTGGAAATGCGCTCAAATCTGTACCAAACTTTAATAGATTCATAAGAGTCCCACCCTGAACACATGTACATGCCACAATTACCTTATTGTCAGAGCGCCACCTAATGGCAACAGGAAGTTACCTTTTAACAAAGCAGCCCCCGCGGCACGTTTGACGGACATATTAAAAATTGTACATTTCATGGAAATTTTTTGGCAATTTTCATGCTTCGTACTTTAACGAACTCTTCCTATAGAATGCATCCAATCAACTTCAAATTTGTCCAGTGGCATGTCAAGACATTGCTGATTAAAAGTTGTACAAACTGAGTTTTTGGCGTGGCATGGCGCTGAAAACGCATTATTCACCAGGAAACATCAAGTTCTTGTAACTTCTGTGAACATGCTCGTATCTGCACCAGAATTGAAATGTTTGATAAATGTCCTGCCCTGAAGACATACATATGGCAATATTCACTCAAAGTCATAGCGCCATCTACTGGCAACATGAAATGTCAATTTTTACACTGACCTACTGCTCCTAGCTGATTTTATTAATTAATTTCAAAACTGTCTCAGACAAGCCATAAAACCCTGACGATGACATTTTGTGAAGCTTCTGAGTTTTCATTAAACGGCTTGTCTGTCATATGCCAATATTCACTTAAAGTCATAGCGCTACCTACTGGTAACAGAAAATTACATGGTTTATGCTTTCATGTCCTGCTCCAAGCAGGTTGCCCACATTTTCTACATAATCATCTCACACAACATGCATAATGATAGATATCCGAGTCCTCGCCACGTCCCAACGTGCGTCTCAACACGAGAGCCTGCTAAGTGTTGCTTTCAATCCTGGTTCTTTTTCTTTCTTCTTCTGCGGTTTGATCTCACTTTGATTGCTTTAACATGTACGATTCAGTGCTCGGGCCCTAATAATCTGAGCAAATTCAATAGGGTCCACGCACCCTTTGGTGCTCGGGCCCTAATAATCCGAGCAACTTCAATAGGGTCTTTGCACCATTCGGTGCTGGGGCCCTAATAATAATAAAAGTACAGTTCTTGGCTCCTTCATAAAAAAACTGACAATAATAGAGCCCATAAAAACTGCCCCCAAAACTGCAGCCCAGAAAAACTGACGATAACAATAGGAGTCAAGCAGCTTCGCTGCTTGGCCCCTAATAATAAACATGACAATATGGGTGATATAAGAAATTCCATCATTAATTTGAATGTCAGTGTTTTGTATTTTGTTGTGTATATTTATTGCGATTTGGATTGATTAGAACTTCATCTGCTGTTTTCACATCTATTTTTTGTTTGAAAGCTAGTTTGGAAGAGACCATGATGTCACATTTCTTATAGGAGTGCTGTGACTTAAATTTTATAATAATAGCAATTGTTCTCTATAAAAAAAAATATTTTTAAAGTCTGGCTGTTTGATTACCTTTTACAAATTCCTTTGTTTTATCAGGGGTTCCTTTTGCAGGTAATGATCCTAGACTGATTTCTTCAATGTCAGAAGGTGGGGATACTGGCCCTAGGTCCAGCTCATAACCACTTGGATCAGAATCTACTGAATATTGTCCAGGTGACCTCCATCTGTGGGTAGGCTCTGGTCCCAATTCGTCAGATGAACTTTTAATTGGTTTGAATCCACAGGCCTCATTTGTTGCTATAGCATCTAGGTCTTCTTGGCTGTAGCTGATCTCTATATCACTGTCTTCATCTGGAAACTCAGACTCAAAACACTGAGTTCCTGTAGAAACCTTATTCTCATCACATGATAAGCTGGTATCTCCCTCCTCTATACCTTGCACGGAGATCAATATGTCAGCCGCAAATGGGTCCATGCCTTTGAATGGGTCAGTGGTGAAGGTATCTGGCAAACAGAATAATTAATTACAAAAGTCCATCTTACACCTGGCGCAAAGTCTGCTAATTTGAGACTGAAAATTTCCCATTCAGTGCCAATTTTGTTGAAATACCAAATACACTTATGATTGAAGTGAGGTTTGGTCAAGCACATTGCTATCTTGAATTAGTTGAAAGTGATTGCCAAATTGACAAACATAAACCTGGTAAGAAGTTACTTTAATGGGTTAATTTTTGTGTTTGCATAAATATATTATAAAGAGCTTTGGTGGAATAATGCTGTTGCCATAGATGGTCTACTCACACACTTTCACTTCACAAACTTAAATAGCAAAGGTACTTTTCCAGTAGGCATGTCGGTCTAAACTTGAGGTGTGGTTAGGCGCATTGCTATCTTGAAGCAGTGGAAAGTGTTTGAGCAATTAACCTACAAAAACTTGGACTAAATTCAATGACAGGCGGATTACCAAGATAGTAGCGCAAATGGTGGTCAAGATCCCCATTCACTGTTGCTGTAGAATGTCTGCTCATGCTTTTTCATGAACCCGCATAATAGCAATCCGCAATGGTGCAACTGCTCCAGGATGTTTAAAGGGAATGGGTGCCTAAATCGTAAAAATATGTCCCTTTGTGTCATAGTTCAAACAAGGTTTACAAAAACAATGTTTTTGTAAACTGTGCTGAGTGCTAGCATTCCATACTTTGCCAAAGAGCTCAGACTCAAATAGTGTCTACCCATGCTACTTCAATGTATAATTTTGTTCACAGTTGTGTGTCAAAGAAATAGTGAGATGCAAAATTAGTTTGGGTTTCTGGGAGAACTATAAAATGTATATTAATGTTATAGCCACAAATAAAGTATTGAATCAGATTAGCAATGGTAATGGTAATTTTTCATTATTACTTCTGATACTCACCGGAGGAGTCAGTCTTCATGAATAGATCTTCATTAAAAAGGTAATCTGGTAAATAGATTACATTACATTAGATTTGTGAATTTGCAGTAAATTAACACAATAACATATGGAGAATGGCTATTATATATTTCCATATTTTCTAATTTCCCACCATACTGTATAATTCAAATTGAAACTGAGATTGATAGGCTACTTCTATATAAAAAAGAGCATGTTATAAACCTTCAGAAAACATTAAGCAATCATCTTTTTTTCACTAAATAATAATGAATAGGTGATAGAATACTTATATAACAAAATAAGACATATCCAATGTGCATATTTATATTATTTTTAACAATTTTATATATTTTTAAAATATCTATGTAAAGCTGAATTAAGCATACCTACTGTACTGTATTCGGGGTGAGTAAATAAAGCAGACTTGAGACCCCACTATTCAAAGGAGTATTTTTCCCCGCAGTACAACTAAATTGCAATGGTTATACAATTAACATTGTACCTTTGAAAAATTGGGATTTAACACATTTAGATTAATATATTTGTAATGTAGAAAATATGGCATTCAAATATACAGTATTATACTAATCTAACCTAATCTCACATAGTAACAAAACTGCATATATGTTATATGTAATAATTATTTTTTGTCTGACAATTGTTAATATAGGTTACACACGTTCAGTTTCATAGTGGACGAAGGGGTCGATTTTGTAGAAGTCCAGTTGGTTAAAAGGATTAGGGATGCCACCCATTTCTTCTTTTTCACTCTTGTCCATTTCCCCTAGATCCTCCGTTTCACACTCTACTTCAGATCTGTCAATCTGTAGTAGTAAAAACAATTAGGAAAAAATAGAATTAGCAATATTCTGACCCGTTTGGTGGGTGAGAATATTTTATCCAACCCAGGACTAATTGCAACAGAAATCATTTTAGTTGTATTTAGCTCATGGAAACATCCCATTTAACTAATATAATTCAATTGGATAACTGTACATTTGACTGATATATAAATGTGTATTATTTGTTCTGGTCATAATAAACATGTATATATCACAATCTGAGCAAGTAATGCTGAAACCATGCATACTTATTTATGTGTGAAATTATTTGTACAAATCTGCAGTATAAATTCAGTAACTAAGAACCAATACAGTTGAATTAGTCTGTCTGACTCCTGACTAATTGTAACAGAATATATCTTCAGTTGAATGTTTATTTTGATGCCCTAAACACCATAGTGAATGTCCATAAAAATAAAATTTTTAGAGTTATGTTTATTTTTCAAAATGATGACAAATATAAAATTTTTGCTGGTGACTTCAAACACAATCAGACATTTTGCTCTCTAATTATAGTCTATATATATGTTTGTTTTCTCTAGTACTGTAGTTGTTATACAAAATGGCATTTCCCACAGTTAGTTACAACTTAATATCTACGTATTAAGGCTGGACCATCTATCAATCAATTCAAATTAATATTACAATTATTTAAAACTTTTACATTGATTACAATTAATAAGAGATCTTTTGAATTAAGCGTTTTCTTGTAAACAAAATAAATGTTAGTATTATTTGGCCACCTACTCCAAAGAATTAGGGGGCAGCATTTCACCAGATGATTGTGGCATCCGCCCCATCTCCAACCTTCCTTTCCTTTCCAAAACACTTGAGAGGGTGGTGGCCACTCCTCACCCATCTAAATTCCAACAACATACTTGATCTGTTTCAGTCTGGATTCCGTCCCAAACACAGTACTGAAACGACTCTTGGCAGCAGAGAGGACAGTTCCCCCAACTGTCCTCTCTGCTGCTGTTGCTATAGTAGTTCTATGTAGGGGAGTGAGTTAGGGTTAGTTTCTGCAGTGAGAGCGAGCCAGATTGTGGAGGGCCGTATATGTAAGGAGAAAAATCTTTTAAGTTTATACGGAACTTTACAGGAAGCCAATGAAGTTGAATCCGAATAGGAGTGATGTGATCCATTGATTTTGTGTTCGTGAGGATTCTGGCAGCAGAGTTCTGTACTAATTGGAGTCTATTGATGAGTTTGGTTGGAAGGCCAGAGAAAGGAGAGTTGCAGTAATCCAGACGTGAAGTGACAAAGACGTGTATATACTTTACAGTTGATAAAAGAACTTTGGGGCTTTTATCAGAGTTGATTATATCAGAGTAGTAGGAAGATCTGGCTGTTGAGAGGGCAGTTTTGCATTTTGAGAGATGATCCAGGTGTGCTTGTGAGTGAGCTTCTTCTCCGGTCCTCTTGTAAAGACACTTAAGACATCGTCCAGCTGCCTTTAGCTGCCGTAGCTCAGGGGTGTATCACGGGGCAGTGTGGGTAAAGGAGACTGAGCGGGTTTTGAGGGGAGCAAGGGTATCCAGAGAGGAGGAAAGGCAGTCATTGTAGTGAGTGGTGAGTTCCAGGGGGGACAGAGAAGTGGGACAGGGGTACCTGTCAATCACTCTCATGAGTTCAGTGGGATTAATGTTTTTTATATTTCTAAATTTGATGGAGCGGTTTGGTTGTTGGTTTGGAAGGGGGGCAAATATTTCAAACAAGATGGGTTTGTTGTCAGATATGGGGAGGTGTCCCTCAGTGACATTGACAGGAGAAACACAAGTGGAGCAGAATAGATCTGTGACCTTTGTTGTGAGTAGGGAAAGTGACATTATGGATGAAATCATGGTCGTCGAGTAACAACATAAAATCAGCAGCAAATAAACAGCTAGCTGTTCTGTCAACATAATTATTATATAATAATATAATATATATATGCACTATATATATATATATATATATATATATATATATACACACACACACACACACAAAACACATATTGGTAATTTAACAATGTATTCATTTAACAAACAGGAGCGTCAGGAGCGTGTGGAAGAACCCCACACAGCCACACCAGTCTGGTCAAACACTGCTGTGGGATGGCATCCATTCTTCAACAAGTCAGGTCAGTCAACGTGATTGTGTTGGTCACTCTTGATTGAATAGCACGCTTAAGCTGATCCCATAAGTGTTCATAAAGGTACTTTTTGTGCATAGTTTATAATCATTCAAAAATCTGAAAATTCTTGCAACATTTATGGTTGCAATTTAACAATAGTTAATAAGAAAGTAGTTAAAGGTGCACTGTCATCTGATGTGTGGTTAGGGATAGTCTCAAATGGGCTACAAATGCAAGCATGCATTTCATTCATTATTATTTTGCTTACAAATACTGTAGCCTGTGGTCTGATGTGGCATATTTTGGGAAGTCCTAAATTGTTTGTAGGAATTTTACAACCACATGTATTTTACTGGAGGACACGATTGGCACAATAATGGAGAACACTGATATGGCATTTTCTTTATTCTCATTTATTCTACAACAGTCAATTTTTATATTTTCTGCCATTCATTCATATGTCTTGCAATGTCATATACCACCTAATAATACTGTGTTTTAGGAACTCAGGATGCTGTAGAGCAGTGGCCTGGAGTCAAGTCAATAAATCTTTATTATCCAGAGGGGAAATTCTTTCGTCAACAGGACAGTACAGGATATCCACACAATCCACACATAAATAACAAATACACAATATGACACACAGTATACAGAATTAGTAATAAGAGAGTCAAGATATATAGACTTTTCCGTTGGACACGCAGTTAATTAGTGGCTCATACTGTAGCATTTAATAGTGTAATGGCCATAAGAATAAAGGAGTCAGCGGAGGTCCCTGTCTTGGTGCCTCTAAGACTGGTCTGAGGCCATGCATGCTGTTTGATTAAAGGAGTATGGCCCTCCATGGTACCCCCCAGGTGAACCAACAGCTGCAGGGACCCTGTAGCTGCTGTGGCCTCTCCTGTCAGAGATTCCAGTTGTAGTGCCATCTCTTTGGGTCCTCAGCAGCCAGGAGGTAAAGGCTGACTCTGACTCCGCACTATAAGACTGTAGTTTAGTTTATTATTTTATTATATTTATTTAAATTACTTTATGGTAATTCAACCAAGATTTTTTGATGTACAGTATTTGTTTTGTTTTACTTTAATAAATTATCTTTTGTCCCTGGCATAATGGCTTAATTTGAACATGTTTTATTAGATAACCAGAAAAGGATGTCAAAAGGATGTAATGTGCACAATATACCGATTTGATGGATAGTAAAAGGTACTGTGCTTAAAATTGAAATGAATTACAAAAATTTGCAGTGCTGTAATGGTCTGGGCGGCGCCCCCACCGTTACCGGGGCGTGTGTGCTCCCGCCTCGGGTTACCAGGCGGTCACTTCCCCAGCACTCCTTGTCTCACGGGTTTACTGATTGCTTATTGTTTGCACCTGTGGGTCTTGCTTTGGTATATAGGTTGGGGCTTTCGTTTGTTTCTTTGTCGGTTATTGTTTCCTGTCGGTGTTGTGGTGAGTGTAGTTGTTTTTCTTGTCTATTAAAAAAACGTACCTGAAAACCTGCACTGTCCGCTCCACCCATTACAAGTGCAAGCTTTATCCGTGCTGGTGATCCATCAAGAAAGGATAACATGAACTTAGCCACCATTTCTAGCTTGCAACATGAGCAGATTTACTGATGTTATTGTGGCTGTAATCATCATAGCCTATTTGTAATTGTCATGTCTTATTGTTAAAAATTATACAATTTGCGGCAGTGGGTAGTGCGGGTAACAGTTGATTGGAAAGTGGCTGGTTTGAGGTGAGCGCTTTGAGTTGCCAGTAGGTTGGAAAATAGCTATAAATGTAGTCCATTGTTTGTAAATTGCTGCAGACAGGCTATAAGTAGGCCTAAATTAACACACACAGCATAACATTTATTTGATAGCTTTAAAGTTTTAAACATCAACCTCTCCAGGAACCATCACCTTATCTTGGTGGAGAGGTTTTCGTGCCCGTTAACCTGAAGGCTGTGTTGTCTGGAGCCTGGTGCTCCTGGTAGGGTCACCCAAGGCAAAGTGGTCTCAGGGTAGGAGCCAGACTAAGAATGGTTCAGAAGACCCCCATTAAGTACTTAAAAAGAGAAGAAGTTACCTTGCCCGGAGGAAGCCCGGGGCCCCCAACTAGAGCCAGGCCCAGAGGGAGGGGTCGCCGGCGAGGGTATGGAGGTGTAGTCGTGGTGGGAAGGGGTTGCGGTTTGGTGACCTGGGGATCTCATCGCTGCTTTTTGCAGATTATGTGGTCCTGATGGCATCATCGGTCTGTGACCTCCAGCACTCATTGGATCGGTTCACTGAAGCGGCTGGGATGAGGATTAGCACTGCAAAATCTAAGGTCATGGTTCTCAGCAGGAAACCGATGGAGTGCCAACTCCGGGTAGGGAATGAGTCCTTACCCCAAGTGAAGGAGTTCAAGTACCTCGGGTCTTGTTCGCGAGTGAGGAGACATTGGAGCGGGAGATTGGCCGGAGAATCGGCGCAGCGGGAGCGGTATTGTAATCACTTTATTGCACCGTTGTGACGAAAAGAGACCTGAGCCGGAAGGGAAAGCACTCAATCTACCGGGCAATTTTCGTTCCAACCCTCACCGATGGTCATGAAGGGTGGGTCATGACCGAAAGAACGATCACGGGTACAAGCGGCCGAAATGGGTTTTCTCAGAAGGGTGGCTGGCATCTCCCTTAGAGATAGGGTGAGAAGCTCAGCTACCTGTGAGGAACTCAGAGAAGGGCCACTGCTCCTTTGCGTCGAAAGAAGCCAGTTGAGGTGGTACGGGCATCTAGTAAGGATGCCTCCGGGGCGCCTCCCTTGGGAGGTGTTCCAGGCACGTCCGGCTGGGAGGAAGCCTTGGGGAAGACCCAGGACTAGGTGAAGAGTTTATATCTCCACACTAGCCTTGGAATGTCTCAGGATCCCCAGTCAGAGCTTGCTTATATGTCTCTGGAAAGGGAAGTTTGGCTGGAGTTGCTGCCCCCGCTACCTGACTCTGGATAAGCGGGAGAAGATGGATGGATGGATGGATAGATATGTGGTCAAAAGTACGTGCTTAACTTTGAATCTAGAATCTGGTGACCAATCCAGGTTATGTCCAAGCTGATGACAAGGCTCTTTTTGAGCTGTTGTCACTTGCTGTCACTCATCAGGAGAAGCAGCAGATTGACACAGCCACAGTTTGGAAGGCAAAGAACACATTATGGTAAGAGTGTATTAATAAAACTATGGTGGCCCTGAGAGCCCAATGCCATAGGCGTTGGGCCCCAGGGCCGTTGGCAGTGGGGGTGCCAGACGGAAAGTTTTGTTTGTCGACGTAATGGCAGATAGTAACATATTGACCGTTTGACAGGTCAGACTGCCTGTCAATCAAAGCTATGGTTATGTTGACTTGTTTAGTAGCCTACTGGACTTTGATTGGTGTAAAATGTTACGTAGGCTTATTTCTTTAAGTTAATTTATTGTGTTGTCTGCACCATTTTGTTTGTGTTTCTGTTTACATAACCAGGTGTCAGACAACATTGTATAAAACAATAACATTTATTATGAAAATGTATGATGTTTTCTTTTAAGCTCGCTGAACGTAACTGAGCAACTAAAAATATCTCGATATTGTTTAGTGCTGAATAGGGGTGTAACGTTTCTGAAACCAAAACCACGATACAAACGTCCACAGTTTTGTGTCGTGGTTCCGGAAGACAGACCTGCGGTCCACACACACACACACCCACAGGTGCAGCCTGTTGAGCTATCATATAAGTTGCTACTGTAACTAAACTGCAATTTTCATTTACCATTTAGCTCAACAATAGATTAGAACCACTGAGCCTTTTTATAGTTGTCAAAACACAATACAAACACACATACCGGTCTCTGTGACGTCTTCGTGGGTGGGTTAGGCATGACGCAGCAGTTACCTTTCTTGTGCGTGGTTCTTTCAGGAAGCTCATCTAAAGTGCTTCAAAACAATATGTCCGCCAAGGTATGAAAACTGTCCAAAATTGCCAGGTTATTTTTAATTCAGTCTCTGGCCGCTGTCTGTTTTGCCATCGTAGTAAATGTGGTTCCAAACTGTTCGTTTGTCTGCTTGCATTGTGTAACTCTTGTAGCAATGAAGCTACAGTGTTCTTAGTATTCCCAATAGTTTTTAAAAAGGGGTCTATTTTAAATATGAATATAGCAGCAAATAATTACCATTTTCTATGTTAAGGATATAGTGAAAAATTTTCCTTAGGGTGCTGTAACGTAATCCGATCGCATCTTTTGTTTACCTAGTGCTGACGCGCATGTGTGGGCGGCAACAAGAACAGTGTTCTTGTTCAGTTGAGAAGCTGGTGTTAGTGTGCCATATAGTGGCAGAACATTTTGGGATAAAATAAGACTATTCTACAGAACGAATGCAATCAAGGTCAGAAAAAATTACCAGATTATACAGATCAAAGAATAAATTATATTAAAACCGCGATATGAAACATTGCTCAAAAACCGAGATATGAACCAAACCATGTATTAGGTGAACCGTTACACCCCAAGTGCTGAATATAAGTTTTACAGTTGTATATTTGTGTTTTAGCTTTAAAGGACCCATTACATGAAAACAAAGTATTCATGTTGTTTTTGGAATTAGCAATGTCGATGTGACACAAAGAAGTAGTAAGCCTTTCAAAGTGGACTGCTAGCGTCCTGGTCTGTATTGGCTGTAAAAATGGTGAGGGGCAGGGAAAAGGGGCACGGAAACATGCATATGTTGTAGGGCTGGACGATTAACCGAAAAGTAATCGATATCGAAAATCATAACATCGAACCGACGTAATTTTCCCTTTTTGGTTATTTCGTTTTTTTCAGTTAATAGCCTACTTTCCCTTTAAAAACAATACCACACGTGTAGTCACGTGACCCCCTCCGGTCAGTGACATGATAGCGAGAACACACAGAGTTAACTGAGCAACATGGAGCAGCGTGTACCAAAAAAAAAAAAAAAAAAAGCATTTATTAAAGCAACATGGAAGAGTACTTAAACACCGAGTCAACTG
>JAODTR010006016.1:0-11029 GCA_025399935.1 Amblyopsis rosae
TGAAAAGCTATTTGATTCAGAAAACAGCGCCGCTACCGCTTCATTTAACGTAGAGTAACTGGTAGCTCAGCTCACTAAATTTTCAATGTAGCTTGCCCAACACTGTGTGTACAGTATATAACATATGTAAAATGATCATGTCTGAAACACACCTGGCTATTCCAAGAGACCCATATGAAGCAATTGACTTGTACATACATTTAAGAGACGTTGTTCTTTATTCTTTGTAATTGTACTGTACAGTAGCTATTTATTAATATCCATGTTGTTGGCTTTACATTGTCTTTACATTGTCTTATGTTAAATTAACTAAAAAGAGAGCATGCTCTAGTTAGTGAATATGTAGAGCAGGACAGGATTAATTTCAAGATTATAATGTGTGTGTAGCTGTTTGAATCACAGTATTGCGAGGGAACGCAAAATGTATTGCGAGGGAACGCAAAACGTATTGCGAGGGAACGCAACAGTTATTGCGAGGGAACGCAAAACTATAGCGTGGGAACGCAAAATACAGCTATACGTTTTTTTCCACCATTACTTTTTCCTTTTCTCCGCAAGACCCCTAAGGGGCTCCGTAAAAATTTTACACGGCATGCCAAAATTGTATGTCCATTGTATGCCAAATTTCCCTTAATAAAATAGCTGCAGTGCCCACATGTTTGAATATAATAAAATATAATAATAAAACTCACTCTTTGAAGATTTTGTATTTTCATAGATTGCTCCGTAAAGTTCTGACCTGGGGGGAAACGTAAGTGAAACATTTTCCTCCGGTCCACTGTGATACCTTTTTCTAAAATCAACTCTACAACCAAAACCCCCCCAACATTTGTTAAAATAGCACAGAAGTGCCACTGCATCTCTGATGGCCAATCTCTGGAAATCACCACCCCTCTAGTGGCCGGCATGCCACACTGCAGGGCATTCTGTTGCTCAACAGAATGCAACGCATAACCTGCAGTCACTGACTGACGTACAGGACACACTTCTTCCATAATGTACGTCTGTCAGGGGCATGATTGCACAGGAGTGTGCAGGAGGTCGCAGTATGAGGAAGCAGGTAACGTACCCGTCTTCAGTGTGCTGAAGCAGCAAGATCCTGAGGTTGGGTGGCAGCTCTTCCAGCATGTTCAGGTGTTCAGGGCTGATTATTAGTTGACGGTAGGCCTGCACAACACAAAGTTGCTGCAAGGTTAGGTGTCTGAATGTATAATGCTTAATGTACGCAGAATAAAGACAAATGCCCCTTGGCAGGCCTTTGGAACTGCATAACGGAGTGTTTTTTAAAGCAACCTCCAAAACAGTAATGCATGCACCTGAAATATGATCTGAATTTTAAAGAGTGCAGATATTGCGTATTTTAGAAAGATTAACCGCAGGTACAGTTCAAAACAGAAGAAAATAAAGTAAAGCTGTGAGGCATTTCAATGTGTATTATGAAATATGAGCAACAAGGCAACCAGTAAGTAAATAGCAAGACCACCAGGAAGGTGTTATAGCTCCCATTTCATATATGAAATATAATAGAATTGGGTACATTTGTTTCATTTAGAAGTTATGGCAGACATTGCCTCTTTATTTTAGATCAACAGTGTGACATGCTGCATCATAGCTTTTGTGTGTGTGCCACACAACCTCTCAGGCTCAGATTCTGACTGATAGCCATACATCATAAGTGTGTGTGTGGCCATTAGAAGACCGTACCATGGACACTGTGCTCAGAGAGTCCTCCGTCCCCTCCAGCATGCTGTTGGGGGGCTCCTCCAGAGAGTGGGACAGGTTCCAGTGGAGGTTGAGGAGGGCAGCGGTCAGGGAGCTGCTGGTGTCTGAGCAGGCTGCTCTCAGGACCCGGGCCATGGACGCGCTGCTGCAACAGCTCTGGAACACAGAGGAAGACGGATGGGGCCCATGGGAAATAGTGTTTCGTGTTCTGTGTTTAGTGTTTAGAGTTACGTGTTTAGAATAGTTTAGTGTTTAGAATAGTGTTTAGTGTTCAGTATAGTGTTTAGGGTTCAGTATAGTGTTTAGGGTTCTGTGTTTAGAATAGTTTAGTGTTTAGAATAGTGTTTAGTGTTCAGTGTTTAGAATAGTGTTTAGTGTTCAGTGTTTAGTGTTAAGAATAGTGTTTAATCTTCTGTGTTTATAAGACTGTTTAGTGTTATACACATATTACACTGATCAACATATTTGACTGTCTGAACATGAACATGACAAAAACAAGGAACATTTGGAAGGCAGCCACCCCTCAAGGACACTAAGGTGTGCTATAGGTGCTTAGTGGGCAATTAATCAGCCAGTGACACACACACACACACACACCAGGAGGATAAAGGATAAAAGGGTAATAACAGAGCACCCATACACAAACACACACTGTACTGTAGTAGCGCACGACACCTGCAACAGGGCCAGGTGTTGTCCAGCATTCACAAGGTCACTGTGTCCGTGACACTCCAGCATGTTGAGGGAGGCGCTGGCCAGGACGGACAAGTGCAGCTTGTGTTGGAGACACAGGCTGACAGCCTGGGCCAGGGTCTCTCTGGCCTCCTCCAGCAGCTGCTGGGCTTGCCGACGCCTCCTCTGTGCACACACACGACAAACGCACACAGTGACTTCACTTGACAGCTCTGCCTGCAAGGTAGGACTGTGCAATTAATCCATAATGTGATTGTAATATCGAATTCGGCTCTTAACGATCATAAAAACGATTATTTTGCACATTACGTTTTGCATAGGGATGCTCATTTAAAAAAATAAATTCTGACCGATAAAATTAACTACGGATGGGACGACATACGTTATTAATGTTTTTCGAGATAAAAATACTGATGATAATCAGATATTTTAATAACTACAGGATTGTTTAAACTGGTTGCAGAGGTTAATATAAGTTCAGAATACCAGTTTTCAATATTTCCAGCTCTGCCGGGTGCCCAGAAAGCTCAGATGTGAGATGTGATGCTGAGCCTCAGGATCAAAGACCAATGCTGACCCCCAAGAGCTCACTTGGCAGGAGTTACATACCCGCCGCTCAGCGCTTTTGTCAGACAGCACTCTGGCCTGCGCTTTGCCGGAATCTCTGTCGGAATGCCTGTCGACATCTCGGTCGGCATGTTTGTCGCCATGTCTTTCGGAGATTCTTCCCGAGTCTCTGTCGGAGTCTCTTTCAGAGTCTCTGTCAGAGTGTCCTGCGCCCTCTCCACCTGAATCCGGCCTCTTGGCGAGAACTGCTTTGGAGGCAGCCGGGTCCCCCCTCTCCTCCTCCATCTGGGTCGGATCACAAAGAAATGACTCTCTTGATCACAGGCCGCTCCTGTGATTTAAGTGAGGTGAGCTCATCTAGAACGTTTTACTGTAGTAAGGACCAATGTGGGAAGATAGGTTGAAACAGTACAAAGTACAAACAATGCACGTTAATGAGGTGTCGTTAGTACAATCACCTAGTTATTCAATTGTTATTTCATCTTATTCCTGAGTATCAGTAGATGGTCTGTGTGCGTGTGTGGTTTGCGTGCCTGCTTTGGTCTGTCCCACAGGCCACAGGCAAGGAGAGGGTCCTGCTGTATAGACAGAAGCCTCTTGCACCTCCCAAGCAGGCTCAGGCAGTGAGCTTTGGTCTCCGGTCTGTCTGGGAACAGAAGGTTCAGTGTAGCCAACTGGTCTAGAGCCACTTGCCCCACAGTCCCGGCGACACGCTGCCATTCCTGGGCGTAATGAAGGACAGATGGGAAGAGTGTATTGGTACTACAGACAAACGTTGACGAGACCTTAAATAGAACTGTGTCTGAGCAACTGAACGACATTGGTTTTGTTGTTGGGAAATCCCCGCAACCTCTTCGGCGACCAATTCCACAGAGTTTCAAAAACTCCCTGGATCCAAAACAAGAAAACAGGCAGATTTTCAAAGTCCTCGCCCCAGAGAATCTCATTTCACATCGCAGGTTGAAATCATATTGATTTCTTTTTTCACAGGGGAAAACCTTTTGTGTTGCTGCATGAGGGTGAGGTGACTGTAGAGGTAGTGTGCACTCCAGAGCTTACACCAGAGGTTTCATCAGTGACCGTATCGATCGCTCTGCTCACCATTACAGTTTCATTTTGGAGAGCAGAAAAGACACACAAAGATATTAGTGGCATTACTGTACATGAGATGGAGCTGATGCAGTATGTTTTCAGCTGTATTTTATGTTATTGTGCTATTGTATTCTATGTATTGTATTTATTTGCAAATAACAGTAAAACCAAAAGCAACACTGGGAGCCTGTGGGGAGAGAATGACATGAATAATAATAATAATAATAATAATAATAATAATAGGGAACATGTTTGACAACTGTCCCAGTGTCCAAAATATTACAGTATATGTGGGCTGCTAGGAGGCTGTGTCCTGCAGGCTCATCATCTATACCATTAATAGTAAATGAGCCATTTCTAATTCAAAGCAGAGGCTGATGCAACCTGCAAGATCGTATCAGGCGACCCGGACATATCGACTTGGAATAAGCGGTCAACATGGATGTATGTAACGGTTATGCAACTATCCAGCGAGTGGATGTATATGGTGGGGGCGGGGTAAGGGGGGTACTACTGCTGGCTGGTACAGTTCTGGAAGACAGATCAAAGCCTGTCGATCATTTCATCTCTTATCCGCACGCCTACCTGGAGCTGTACTGTAGCTTGTTAGTTCCCCTAAATCTCTGCTCCTCAACTCTGGTCCTGGGGACCCCCTGTCCTGCATGTTGCAGATGTCTCCCTGCTCCAACACACCTGATTCTAATGAATGGGTCATTATCAATCTCTGCTAACGACCCATTCATGTGAATCAGGTGTGTTGGAGCAGGGAGACATCTGCAACATGCAGGGCAGTGGGTCCAGACCAGGGTTGGGATACAGTGCCCTAGATGAAAAGCCGTATCAGGTGACGGAGCAGGTCTAAAGGGTTCCACAAGCGCTGCCGCCACCTCAGCTAAGCACAGTGGACCACAAAGGAAGCGGTCTGACCTCGTCTACAGAGCCGGGCTCGGGCGTGCCACGTGTCAGCCGGTCCAGCAGCCGCTCCACGGATGTATTCCTGCTCATGGCCAGGGCGTGGCTCTGCAGCTCCACACACACGCGCTCCAGCATGGACACACACACCTCTGCCAGGGACAGCCTCAGGCTCTGCAGCCGACGCACGCATGCCAGGGACACCCCGCCACTCTGGTGAGGGCCGGGCACACACACACACACACACCTTTGCCGGAAACCATACATGTCTTGTCGTATGATGCTGATGTATTAGGTAACATTATAGTGTATGACAAGAATTTAAATGTTAAAGCAACTAAGACAGTTGGCCTATAATACAAAAACTATTGGGAACCATTAATAGAAGGGAAATAAGATCACAATATGGAAGGCTAAGCCTTAGTCCCAGTGATTGACAGAAGTTCATTACAGGAAGCCTACATGGACAGCAGCACCATCTGCTGAGAACACATTGTTACAGTAATTAAATCGGTAGGGAGGAGCACTTTGGTAATAATGTCTTCCATGCTTTCATCAATCGGCAAATCCAGGTCAGAGCCAAAGCATCTCTGGCACAGATGCCCATGGATAAACCTGCTAGCCCCGATTCTTTTCCCATCTGTTGTTGACAAGCTAAGGGAGACTTTATTGTACGTTGCTACATTAGGACCTGAGTCATGGAGCAGCCCAAGAACATGAATGTACAAGCTCACAAGTTTGTCTTAGATATCCATTACAGTGCAGACCCACTAAATTATTATAGAAAAAAGCAGGTATGTTCAACATACCTATCTACAGTACATTTAACTGTGATTTGTTGTTCTTTTATGGATACTGGTCAAATGAACAATACAATTAAAAACAATTAAAATGTTTATTTCTTGACTACTACAGATACACGGATCCAGGCAACAGATTTAGGTTCTCTTATAACATCTTTTCTTTTTTAATCTTTATTCTTTTTTAATGTCCCGGCTAGGGCTGTGCGATAACACGATATATATCGTATGACGATAGTAAAGCATCTACAGTCTTAAATTATGCTTTATCGTTTATATCGTTGTTGGGAAAATCTACTTTTTTGACTCAGCCAGGATATAGACCTGGTTTGGTGTCTGTTTCAGTGCCTAACAAGCAGTTTGGTGGGGCAATGTGCATCATGCCCAGGGCTGGGTATCGTTTGGGTTTTAAACGGTTCCAGTTCCTAAATGATACCTGAACCGGTCATTTGTTCATTGCTGTTCATTATTATTCAAATTATTATGATTCACAGTAATTTGTTGACGGTCCCTTAACAACCAGTGCTGGCATTTGTCATGTTGACACTTTTACAAGGCAATAACAGGACTTATTGATAACAAAAAATAATGTAACTTTGTCTTGAGATGAACTTAGCTTTCAGATGAACAATAGTTGGACTATGCAAACAGATTTGCTCTGCGTGTTTTTATTTTAAAAGATATTGACAGTCAATGTGTGAATGTCGAGTAGCCTACTTATTTCTCTGGCACTAAATAGAATGGACAACCACGCAGATGTGCGTCATCTGTAGGTAGTTTACCATGACAGCTTATGCAGTAGATACAGTCTCTAGATTAGAGACAGAAGTGAACGTCTTTTGTGGTGCAAACATGCTGGCGTACCGGCATACATTACAGGTAAATATATAGGCATGTGATCGGTAATGCCGCTAATTAGAAAGACAGGGAGGTTGATTGGTGCATCTGTTTTTAACCTTTTGCTTTAGGCATTTTAAGTATGTTTAACGTAGCTAACAGTAGCTTGAGTGATGATCTTACGTCCATTTCTGAGCACCAAAGGGAAAATATATCAATCACCATGACCACTCTACACTCAAGGGTTCCTTTCAGTAATGGTTGCAGTGATCCAGTCGAAGAAAGTACATATCTGGTCTTATTTTTTGCCATGCTGTTCCTCCTTAGTATTAAATGTGCTGACAAAATGCCTTCTGTTTACAACCACACGCGCATGCCTAGTGTACCTGTAGGATACGCAACGCATGTAAGTATCAGATAATCAAACGGCTCTAAAACACACATTATTTTAGTCTTTTACCCCCATTTTAAAACTAAAACGTTTAATGTAAATGTAGTCTAAGTGGCACCGAAATGAGGCACCAAAATTTGCATTTTAATTTGGTCCGGTAGATACTGATCTGAGCCATGTTGGTACCGGGTTTCGGTACCCAGCCCTAATCATGCCTGGCGGAGAAACTATTCCATGTGAGTGTTTAACAGGCTTTAGTAGCCTACAACAGTCGAATATTGGGTATTCTTCTGTACAAATTCGCTGTCTTCCACTGCACGTCAACTTATTAAATGACCGTAAAAGCTAAGTTGCTCTCGGTGAATGTTTATTTTAGACACAGCGCGCTGCACTGCATGTCATGTCTTGTTAGTTTGCACATGCGAGATCAGAACCATGACTAGTTCACACTAGAATCTGATACAGGCCACATTTCAACAGGTAATGTGAACAACAAAACAAAACTTTTGAGCACCAAATCGGAATTAAGCACCAAGGATTGCAGTCTGAATGTAGCCTAAGAGAGGAAATGTCTGTCTTTGGCAACGGCCAATGGGAGCCACGCAGACAGTGAGTTGTGTTTACCTCCTCCTGTGACGGCACCAGACGCTGAACATTCAGCACCAGCTCTTCCTGATCTGAAACAGCTTGCTGCATGTGGGAGAAGGCATCCAGGAAGTAGCGCCTTTGCAACTCTTTGTTAGTAGAGTGCTTGGCCAGGATCCTGAGAAGGAATACAGAGAAAGGCATTGACAAATACAATGACACTATTACAAGTAAATGAGCAAAATAAGTAGCAAAACTTTAGTCTAATTTAATTCCGTTTCATTAATCATTGCGAGCCAAGTTTGGATTGTTAAGTGAGTCCTGTTGTTCTAAAGTTCAAATAAATTTGGGCGATGAGCAATACAAAACAGGGTATTAATTGCTCAAATTGCTTTGGTAAATATGTGTAGTCGTGTCTTATAACCAATTTGAGTGTCACTGTCAACAAACCCTTGCACTACAGTGCAAAACAGTCAATATTTGCCCATAGGGGCTTAAATTGTCCCCATCCAACTGAAAGTCAATATATTCATCCCATTCAGCAAACCATGTTCACATAAGCAAGCGGAACAACTGCTTGTTCCAGCACAATGAATGAACCTCAGGCCCTCAGCATGCTCTAGATGGGCCTCTACTGCAGCCTCTCTGTATCCCATCTGAATCAATCCACTGGCACCCTCTGCGAGTGTGTCACAAGCTGCCAGTAGCATCTGGATCGCATGAAAAGGGAGGTCCTTCCCTGGTTCAGCACTGCTAACTGTACGGATACATTCCATCGCGGCTCTGGAACACACCGTGACACACGGACAATGAAACATGGACCACTCAAATGTAATACATATAGTGACCGTATGTACAGTCAATTAACTGGTAAAATCCCTTGAACAATATTCAAAATTGCTGCAGTGCTTCATGCTTTCTCCCTATTATCAGGAGCATAAAAGATAAGATAAGATGGAACTTTATTATCCATTTCTGGAACTGTGTCTTTGGTTTCACAAGATTCTACATAATATATGTTACAAAAATATCAAGACACACACTCACTACTAGGGATGCAGCGATTAACCGGTTTCACTATTAACCTGATTAAAAATGCCACGGTTTTATAAAGGCTCAGATCAGTGTTTTGTTTCCTCACTCTCAACATAGGGACATTTTGGTTGCACAGTGAGGACAATCAAACATTGTCAGGCGCAATCTGCAGATTGAAGACGGAACAAATACAAAGTTATACTCGAAAAATGCCGTGCGACACATGCTGTCATGAGAGCAACATCATTGAATGTGATTCATCTGCGCTCATTTACAGTAGGTGTGGTGCTGCGCCACGTCCAAGTTTATTATAGTTTTGCATTTTTCATTAGATTTTATTTCGATTTTGTGTGTTAAAATTCAGTTTAGATTAAATTCGTTTTTAAAGCAGATTTGCTAGTTTAGAAACAGTTTTCTACCGTAGTCGCAGCGATAGGCTTAGTTAAACGTAATCTAAATATTTGGCAACACCGGAATTTTCTTTTCTTTTGTGTACAACGTGCGTATGCGTTTTGACACGTGTGGATTGTAACAATAAATAAAAATGTCTTTTACACAAAGTTAAGTGGAGGTGTTTTCCATGTTGCGTGCATGCTAGTCAGGACTCAGGAACCATGTTAACGAGCGTACATAACCAACTTTGGCCCACACAATAAGTATTGCTTGATAAAAACTAAACAAAAACATACAATTTTAGAACGACGAAAACGAAGGACATTTACTATATTATTTTATTTTAGTTAATTTTACAGTTTTAGTGAGCTATCGTTTTTCTTTAATGCCTCGTTTTTATTATTATTATTAGTTTTCGTTATTTCATTTGTTTCCGTTTATGTTTACGATTATAACCTTGGCCACGGCATAATCATTGACGCCACACAGAAAACAAACTGGCTGCTAACTACCTATTTATAGCTACTGTAACCTAGTTTCATTTAAACTGTAAATAACACTTGATTTTCTCTGTAAATAGAGAATGTCTCCGTTCGAGACAGCTCTGACGATAATTTAGCTGATAGCTGATAGCTGATGACGATAAAATAGAAGTGTGAACTGTGGCAAGATACACAGCGTGCGAGTGACAAATGCGCAATATAGAAGCTGCAGGGTGCAGCGCAAAACCTCACTTAAATCCCTTCAGGAGTGCATGATGAACTTCAAGTAAGATAGTCTACCATAGCGATAGCCAACTAGTTAAGATAGTAGGCTAGTAGTTACCTTAAAAAGCTACATAATTTAGTTATATTAGTCGAGTGAAAGCTTTAACTTATTTAACATAAAATCTGCCTGAATTACATTATACTTTCTTTGGCTTGCTAAGTTTAATATCCCAATAGTAGGCCTACAATCACGTCATGTCGTTATTTCTGGCTTCAATAATTCACGATCAAATAGTGCAGAGAAGATAGTAACAATGAAGTTCTACTGCGACCAGCTGTTTTCTTTAAATGCGCTCTAAATTAGTTATCGTTTTGGCTTTCCAGCAGCAGAGCTACACGCATTTAGAGACCGTCAACAAAGTACACTGTAATGGAGAACGGATGATTTAAAACTTTGATTCTGTTAACTTTGATTCTGTTACTTGAATATATATGACCTTCCAGACATCAAAATGCAATTATACATTATTAAGGGTAATTTCTTGGGTATGAAAACTGTATTTCAGATTTATTTTAAGTTTATCCTTTTAAGAAATTACACCAGAACCAATGTTTTTAGTAGCCTAGGGGAAGGTCTGTGGAACTCCCCTGAAAATAGGGGGGCGCCTGGGCATCCCCATTAACCTTTCCTCCCACATATTAGTAGCAATTTATTTTTCCAGACTGAGGAAAGTAGCAGTGAGTTAAGAGTTTGGCTATTTGCAGTAAAGCAGGAGAAAGGGCATTAGATCGCTCTCCAAAACGGCATATTGCTAGTCGTGAAACCGTGATTATTCCTCAGACTATAATTGATCAAAATTTTGAATTGTTGCATCCCTACTCACTACACACATACATGTATAAGCACAACAACACATAAGAGCTTAAAGTTATCAAGTTACTTCAGTTATTGAGGTACAGTTTAAAATACAACACTTAAGAATTCATAAAGCCAAGACAAAAACCCTTCTTAAAACATGCCCCTCTTGGGGCATGTACTTTATCAATACAACTGCAGCTATGAGTTGCAAATGTATATTTGACCAGATATTAGATGCAGCAACCAAATGTGCAAGGTCTTTTCAGATGAACACCATCCATCCATCTTCATCCGCTTATCCAGAGTCGGGTAGCGGGGGCAGCAGGTCCAGCAGGGGACCCCAAACCTCCCTTTCCCGCGCCACATTGGAAAGCTCTGACTGGGGGATCCCGAGGCGTTCCCAGGCCAGTGTGGAGATATAATCTCTCCACCTGGT
>JAODTR010006017.1:0-11028 GCA_025399935.1 Amblyopsis rosae
TGAGTCCTTACCCCAAGTGAAGGAGTTTAAGTAACTCGGGGTCTTGTTCGCGAGTGAGGGGACTATGGAGCGAGAGATTGGTCGGAGAATTGGAGCAGCGGGAGCGGTATTGCAATCACTTTACCACACCGTTGTGACGAAAAGAGAGCTGAGTCGGAAGGCAAAGCTCTCGATCTACCGGGCAATTTTTGTTCCTATCCTCACCTATGGTCATGAAGGATGGGTTATGACCGAAAGAACAAGATCACGCGTACAAGCAGCCTGGTGGCTGGCTTCTCCCTTAGAGATAGGGTGAGAAGCTCAGCTATTCGTGAGGAACTCAGAGTAGAGCCGCTACTCCTTCACGTCGAAAGGAGTCAGTTGAGGTGGTACGGGCATCTGGTAAGGATGCCCCCTGGGCGCCTCACTTGGGAGGTGTTCCAGGCAGGTCCAGCTGGGAGGAGGCCTCGGGGAAGACCCAGGACTAGGTGGAGAGATTATATCTCCACACTGGCCTGGGAACGCCTCGGGATCCCCCAGTCAGAGCTTTCCAATGTGGCTCGGGAAAGAGAGGTTTGGTGTCCCCTGCTGAAGCTGTTGCCCCCGCGACCCGACTCCGGATAAGCGGATGACGATGGATGGATGGATGGCTGTACTGTGTATTTTAAAAAAGCTCATAAAAACGATATCTTATAACCAACAATAACTCACACCTTTACACCGAACTCAATTGATAGACATGCATACAGTACAGTATACAGTACTGTAAGTGGTGGAGATTTTACCTAAAATGTGTCAGAAGGATGTTAGATTTTCACGATGCTTGTCTTGTATGTCAATGTATGTCAATGGAATGAACGGGGTTGTTGCCATTTGTTATTTCATAGTTGTTGCATACACTGTGGTTTGTCTCCATACAGTCCATACAGCCCATCATCCTGCCTCGGCAGCTTTCAAATTGCACAGAAAATGAAATACTTCAACCTATTAATCTAAAATTACATGTGAAAATAATCTATTATTCAGGACAGGGCTTCCTGAACATGAGTCAAAGCCACACATTTACTGAACAGCACTTATCTCCTCTACAGCAGCATTGGATGGCAGTTACTTTGATTAATGCAGCTCTGTGCTCTCAGAGTTACAGTATAGGATACTGTTTCTACTATAAGCATGTATAAAGGGTTGTTGAGGACATATACTGTATATGTACATGTGTATGTATATGTTGTATACTGTATGTATATGTATATGCATAATGTACAGTATATCTATATAACTTCTTCTAATAATGACTTTTATTATTTTTTAGTTAAATATTGAAAAGAATTGCACAAGAATCTCTCTCCACATCCATCGATTCAAATGAAAATCCCACATTTTAATATGTTTTTTGTTCTTAGTCTAGCACAGCCAAAAGATATTTGTACTTATCTTTATCTGGGTATTTCTGTAATTTAAACCAAATCTTGTGTATTTTCCAGACCATTTCTGTTTCAGTGTCAGTGCTAACTCTGAGTTGCATTGCCCAAGACCGTTGGTATGCAATCTGCCACCCGCTGATGTTCAAGAGCACAGCCAAGAGAGCTCGCAAGAGTATTGTTCTTATCTGGATTGTGTCGTGCATCATTATGATTCCTCAAGCCATTGTGATGGAGTGCAGCAGCCTGCCTGAGCTTACAAATAAGACCAGCCTGTTCACAGTGTGTGATGAACACTGGGGAGGTGAGCTCAAATAAATGAGAGAATTAAGTGTCCAACTTCTATACCATGTAACTATTGTACATCTGAGATTAAATCATCTCAATTCCTCTAATTAATAATGTTTTAATGTATAATGTCCCTTCATAATATACAGTGTAAAAGCTAAATGTATGTATGTAAGGGGTGTAAGAAAATATCACTTTTTTTAAAAACGCTATTGATTCTTTAGTAGTTTACATGAAAGGATTTGTGGCAGACTGTTTGTTGTGCTAGATAGATACATCTTCAGCCATTTTCCAACAATAAACAGTGTACACTACTGTTAGTATGACAGTTTTCGTAAAATTATATTTAAACATTGCAGTATCTTGCAATGTATTAAACTGTACGCCTTGTATCATGATACGTACGTATCACCAGATTCACAATACACAACTGTCCCTTCTTTCTACTATTTGTGATGAGTCAACACAAAATACGAAATTTAAGGATAAATTATTGTAAAACTCAAAACTTCAAATAAACGATCAACAGTGTCTTTTGGATTCCAAAGAGAAAGATATTTTTGCTAATCTCCATCTGTATTAAAATGAAGTACATTTATATTGACTAGCACAAAAGTCCATCTGTACTGATAGAGTTTTGGTTTGCTAATATACTGTATAATTATATATTCCCTTTTAAATCAAATATTTAGGCCTACATATTTTTATAATATATTATTTAGTGTTAATTAACCCAATATTTAATAGTAACTACTGTAAGTAAAGCTAAACAAAATATTATTTGTATAACTGTACTTATCTGCTATATTCATCTGAATTAAAGTGGAATACTGCAGTTAATACACATGGATGTGGTGTTTTGTTAACCAGCTGAACACAACAAAGCTAATGCACAAGGAAGTTACCTTGTTCATACAATTAACCTGTTTTGTGATTTCTGCTGTGATTCTCCTGCCATCTTGTCTTTGAACAGCTGAAATCTACCCCAAGGTTTATCACACCTGTTTCTTCATTGTCACATACTTTGCGCCACTATGTCTTATGGTGCTGGCATACATCCAGATATGTCATAAACTATGGTGCCAACAGGTAAAATATATTTACTGTTACAGTGTAGTTCAGCTATTCTGTGTAATATTGAACAGAATCACAGCAGTTTTTCTGGCAACAGATTCCTGGAAGTGGAGTAATGGAGAGGAAATGGAGGTCCTTTCAGTGTTCCTCTCAGGCGACGGGGCCTGGGCAGTCTGTGAGAGTCCGGACCAGCACAGTGTGTGCTGAGATCAAACAGGTCCGAGCGCGTCGGAAAACTGCTCGAATGCTGATGGTTGTGCTCTTGGTTTTTGCCCTGTGTTACCTGCCAATAAGTGTGCTCAATATTATGAAAAGGTAACAGTGGTTTCCTGGAATGTGTTGTTCTCAGACATAGATGAGTAGATTTAATGCTGAAATTCATAATTAAGACATGTCCTTTGCAAAAGTAGGACTTTATACCATATAACGTCAGCACAGCACATCCCGTTATGATCAGTTATTATTATATGTACCTTGTCTGTAGCCGCCGGACAACAAGATACATTGACTGGAAAATATTGCTATTAATAAAATAATGTTTAATTTATATAAAAACTAAATGTATTATTAAAACAACAGCATCTAGAAAGTTGTGGATTTCAGCTTTAAAATGTATATGGATACAATGTAATCAGGGTTTAATTTCAAGTTGCAGTTTTTAGGCTACATATTAATCAGCACAACAGTAGTTCTTGCAATGCTCATATAACCATATGTTTTGTTTTACTGCAGGGTCTTTGGGGCTTTCAAGAACAAGAATGACCGAGATACAGTGTATGCATGGTATATGTTTTCACACTGGCTTATATATGCCAACAGCGCAGCAAATCCTATTGTCTATAACTTTCTAAGCGGTAAGTGGTTTACATACCTCATGCTATAACCTCTCCCTCTGCGGCATAGTGTGTGCATAAGTTAACACAATGGCTCTTAAAGGCTTTGACATTACACGTTCAACTGTCCACAGGGAAGTTCCGAGGGGAGTTCAAAGCAGCCTTTTCCTGCCATAACTTTGGTCATAGTCATAACCCAACCAAGAGGACAGGTACAAGAACAAGCACAGACAGCCGTAAATCCCTGTCAACGCAAGTCAACAACCTGGACAATGTGTTGCACATATCTGATCACATAGTGTAGCCCAGGTCATCATTTCTCATGTGTTCTCTTTCACAAAGTACACTATTTATAAATATAGGTCCATATAATAAAGAGACATTAAAAGGATCAATAAAGATACATAGAAACTTTTCCACAATGTACTGTATTGACAGGATGAAGTACTGTGTATTTTTATTCAGCCATGAAATGATTGTTGATGTATTTCAATTGCTTATGAGTATTTTTTCATATTTCTATATCATCAGCTTTCTGTCCTATTGTTTTTGACCTGGTTAAACAACTGTACCAGTTTAATTCCAAACAGTATCATGTCAAACAACCCTGCAGCATGCACTTTATTTTGGTATAAACATGCTAGTTCAGATATCATCAATATTATGTGTTTGCCTAACCCCTATCCTCTACTTGTAATCATTTGACTTTGTCTGTCACTTTGATAAAAACTTCCACTACATGGCCTAATTGTAAATTGACTGATTTAGTAGACCACACTAGTTCAATTGTTAAAAACAATTACCCGGCAGGTCGTATATATTATCCACAGATCTTATTTCTTGACGTTATTAGAGGCAATGGTATGTCCTGACGGTAAAGCTGCAGTAATCATGTTGAATATTCAAAATCATAAGCATTCTATTTATATAAAAATATATATACTGGCAAATATAACAAGGTGACATATTTGATTATAGTCATAGCATTTGATTAGTGAAAGTTCCAACTTCCCATGTGATGGGAGGTATTTGGGCTGCTGGGGGTATGATTGCAACACAACTTCATTTGAATAAATATCTTAGGCTAAAGAGGTGGAAACTACATGAGCACTGTTTATCCAAGCAACCATGGAACAAAAAAATGCATTATTCAGTTGCCACACAATGCAGGTGAATCACAGCTGGAGTGTTTTTATATGTATTTAGTGTTTCCATTTCTTTACCACATATATATCACATATTTACACCTTTTCATACAGAGTGTACAGTTGATTTAAACACATTGTTGTTACACTGTATTCCTCACATTAAAATGGGCATTAATGCACTAATAATTAATTAATTGCTGCTCGTTCAAATATATCATTATATGAAAATACAAAATTCACTTAGGCTTATTCTAAAATGTAACAGTGTTTTGTATTACCAAATAATACATAATGCTTGGAAAAAAGTAATTTGTGACTTCTAGATAAGAAGAGTCTAATGAATGTAGTTTTGTATCTATTACAGTGCATGGTGATTTGTCTGATTCAATGTTTCTAGAAGAAGCAACAATTAAATTAAAATTTTAATATATTTGCTGACAAATAAATTTAGCCTCCGTTTTAATATTACTGATAAAATCACAACAATAAATAGATTTTGCTAGGAGAATGCGAAATCGTGTTGTTCTCTTCAGCAAGACATGATTCCCAGCAAAGAGTTTTCTGTTGTTTACCATTTACAATACGGTTTATGATTGCAGTAGTTTAAATTGAAGTATCCAGTCTATGCCATAGCTTTTCACATACAGTATATTGCAGAATAAAGATCCATGGAAATTGAGACATGAATGTGGACCATTAAATGCTGTGCTCTTTGTAGAACAAACAAAAACAACATTATAGCCATATCTTCATGCCTGTGCCTGTGTACAAGTTCCATGATATATAATGTTCCTGCAAATCCCTTACCAACCTGCAGATGTTCTCATTGTTTCCGCTGCTCCATGTGTTCTTGTCATGACTTGGCTACCCTTGTGGCCTTGAAGTGATGGCGGTGCCAGTCGGCCTGACCACCATTGCTTGGAAGTAGCGCGGGGAGGTTCTCTTTACTGCCTTGTAGGCCAACACCATCTTGAATCGGATGTGGGTCACAATGTGAGCAAGTGACTGTCTCTGAAGAATAGGGGTCCTACAGATCCTTGTGGAAAACCAGTGTTGAGTTGGCAGGGTTTAGACAGGTGTTTATTCCAGTGGACTTAGGATAGGAGTGCTTAGTCATAGGAGGAGAGTGCAGAGTGTTCAACGTCTTGCTCAGCAAGGGTTGAGAGAAGGACCTGGAGGTTTAAGGTGCTGCAGACAAGTCCAAGAGGATGAGGTCTAAGGACAGGGTAGCATGCAAAGCTTCTGTCCCACGAGTCTCCATGGAGTCAACAGCCATGTGTCAAGGGTTGGTTCTTGAGTTTGACTGTTTTGAAGGCACCTGCACTTGCTATGCGGACAGAGAGGTGATGTATGGTAGGATGTCACCTTAGATGGCTTGGAGAATAGATGGGAAGATGGGGTCAAATGGGCAGGTATTTAGCATGGATATAGGCTATCAGTGTTTGGACATCTCATGCAGAGAGGTTAGATTGAAAACAATGTGGGACGAGATAGTGGGATGGAGAAAAACTCACTGAAAAAAAGGTTACAAAGACCTGATTGGCCTGTTTCACTTTTGGCCCTGCCAGAGCTGCCATGCCGCACTGATGTTCGTTTCTATAGTTGTATAGAGTGGTGCCCAGATGGACTTGCGACGCTGGTGATTAGTGTGACATCTAGTGGCAGACAATAGAAAACATAGGCTACTTCAATTAATGACGTCAAACTCAAGGTTCACCCTCACCATAACAAACAAATCAAAAACATAATTATTCACGTAACACACGCACACTAGCCTATATACCATTATTTATAAGCCTATATCATTTTACATTTAAATGTCCATATTGGCATTTGATAGCTTGTTTTTAAAATTGTAAATATATAGAGACAATGCAATAACGAATTTTTTAAAGGAAGTTCATGATTTGTTCAAAACATTGTCCCAATTTAACACAACAAAACACCCTAGGGATCAAAGAAAACTTTTTAGCCCATGCTTATAACAACCATGTATTTTGGAACGCCCATTTCAGGACACGATCCTGTAAAGCATTTAGACTACAGGGTTGTGTCAACATAGCTGTCAACACAGTCTGCGCGTACGGACCCTTGTCATCTTGTAAGTTATACTTTTGAAAACTGCTGCAATACTACTTCTTGGTGAGTACTTGGTGAGTGTTACTCAACTTCTGTGTATTTAGTCATTTGTGAAACTCAAACAATACATACACTGCATTTGACTAATGCATTAAACAAATTATAAAAAGCACCTATTTGACCAGGTTGGTTGGTTGCACCGCATTAATTGCTCTTGTGTAGACACGCGGCAGTCCAAACTCTAGAGGGAATAAGATAAAATAAAAAATTCTAGTCTGGTGAAATTAATTTAAATACTGTAAATGCTGCTTATTTTTCAGGAGCTGTATCTCCTATATCCAGCCTCAGTATACCATCTACATCCTCAGAATGTTTGGCTTTTATCAATACCTGTATTTATGATTTATGCAGGAATGAACACGTATTTCATAGTGGCATCTGTGATGACACTTTTCATTTGTTTGTTTTGGCTGTGGGGGATTTCTACATATGTCGAAATAACACAATAATAAAAATATCTCAGATGGGCTAGGACATTCAATTGAATTGCACCTCTTGAAATATGGTTGAAATAGAATCTCAGGGGAATTGCCAGGAGCTACTTCATTGCCTGTTACCTTGTACAGCAACACATACATGGGCAAGATGGTGTTGTAGGCCTGGCCATTAAGTTAAGCTGCTGCAGTCTAAAGCCAATTCTTGACATTCATATGGCTTTCTTTTTTGATAATCTAAATTAAACATTTCTTTTGGATGTAATTTGTCCTGATTTGTATATGCACTGGTGACAATAGAATCACCTGTTGCACAGCTGGCATGTCACATCATTATGGAAACTGCCGTTGTTTGTAATGTCTACTATTGTAGATGTGGGGTGTCAAATAAAAGGCTCTAAGGTTTGAAACATGACCAGCCAATCCATACTGGACCAATTTCCTTCCCAACAAGGCTGTATGTGTGCTTGGGAAACTGAGCTTTGTGCATCTCTGCAAATGCTTGCCGCACAATGCCACCAAATGCCAGGTGCAGTATTCTCTTTGTGATAGGCATTATAGCAAAAATAATGACATGTTTGTTTACCATTATCTGATTTATTAAGCCTGTTCTGTGATATGGGTGTCACAAATGGACTGGCTGTAATAGACATTTATACGTTCTAATCATATTTACTCTGACAACGTGTGTAGCTCTGCAGAAAAGGAGCGCTTCAGTGATGGACTGGCAATCTAGCAATCTAATAGGACATGGTAATTGCTTTTATTATTAATTATTAAATGTATGTATTCTAGTAGCAGATACTGAAACCGCAGCACTGTGCCAACACAATTGTTGTGTAAAGCATGTGCATTTCTTTTCACAGTATACAACAGTGCCAAATCTTGCTTGGAGCAGATCAAAATCTGCATCCAAGATGAGATTTGCAACAGGCACCTATTTCCTCTTATTCAGACATGTGCTGCAGAGCAATGCAACGGCACCCACTGTCGCCAAGCAACCCAGGAGATCTACGGTGGCATGCCTCACAATGTGGCAGAAATGCTGGCCATGTGCCAGTGTGAGCAGTGGGACCAGGACTGTCTGAATATGGAGAGGACTCTGCACAGTGGCTCCTGTGGAGATGAAGAGTGGGACTGTCTGGAGGGGCTTACCCACTGCCTTGGAGACGTGCACTGCAGGTGTGTATGTACAAACGGAAAGTGAATGTCTTGAAAGCAGTAGTATTTTTTTTACACTTGCCACGTATACACTTCTTGGGTCTTTCATAACCTGTATTCTTTGAGTGAATAGAGGGAGGTTGAAAGCCTTCTTGTCTAAATTCTGGAAAGCTGAGGATATTCACTGTGCCAGTGACCATAAAGACGCTGACTGCTTCAGCCAAATGGATCCAGGATTCATCCTCGCAGATGATGTTGAATGTAAAAAGGCCTTTGTTGGCACTATGGGGACGGCCGTCCAGTTTCTTTGTTCGTGCAGAGGACATTATGATGAAGACCTAAGAAAGTGTAACATACTTCATAATCATATGCTTCATAATCACTCACACTTCAGTGAGTATGAATAAGTACAATATTTTAAATAATTGATTACTGTATGGAACTGGGGAAAACATAAGTGATTCCTATAAACCTTCAGAGAGTAGTGAATATGGACAATATAAGACTTGGACAATAGGTGAGGCTCTATATGAATATGATTATATACAAATATACAGTATACTTCTATAAGTCAATGCAATTACAGTAGGCCTACATTTCACAACTGCTTTTTTCCCGTAATGTTTTGTTGGTGTTGTTTTTCAGATAAACTAATATACATATTTTCATATGTGCTACTTACTGGTGTGGTTCTTATAGTAACCAATATTGTTTTCTATAAATGGAGGTAAGTGACTTGATGGAATGTTAACTGTGTTTTACTGGCATCACAATTATTTGGAAATAATTATTTTTAATCTTATATTCCATATAAGGCATGCATAGCTTATCACAGGGTTTGTACCTGTTCAAGTTCAAGTTTAACTTGAACAGGCTTGGTTTTCATTGGACCAATTATTTTAAAATACAAATGTAAAGTTATTCATGTAAGGAAGGGATTATATTGTTAAGCATATAGAGCCAAGCAGTGAGTATACAATGTCACATTCATCTATTAATGCTAAAAATGAATATAAATGTGTCTATCCTTTGTAGCTACTGTAGGTTTGCATATTCTCCAGTTTGGGTTTATTATAAATAAATAATAACTACTGTATATGTAATCGCTTACCTATATATGTTGTTGTTTTAATCTAGAAAGAAGAAGAAATTACGATTTTACCCTCCTGGAAAAAAACATTTTGCAGTCGAGCATCACTAAATATTGAAATATGGTGGTAAAATGCTGTGTTGGGTTTCAATCATAAACATATTGTAACAGCAGATATACCCATTTTAGTTTAGAAAAAAGTATATGAATTAATAAACACTTGTCCAGAGTACCGTATCTAATATATAATATCATATTTATTATTCTGCATAGCTCTGAACGAGCTCAGGAAATATTCTAATCAATTGGTTATGAAACATTTATTTACTACAGTATATGCTTTTGATGTGGTATAACTTTATATTATTTATTATGATTTAGATTCACTGCATATGAGAGTACTACTCACCAGGACTACTTGATGTATCAGTGTCATTTACACTATGATAATTTAAACATTATAGCTGCAAACAGCTATTTTATCCATCCATCTTCATCCGCTTATCCGGAGTCGGGTCGCGGGGGCAGCAGCTTCAGCTATTTTATATGTAAAGATATATTGGGTAATTGCATCTTGAGCAGATAATGACATCATACTTCCTCTGTGCGTTGTAATCTGAGCTCCTCTGTTCTTGGTTTTCATATAGCTGATCCAGCTGAGCATGATAGTGTGTGGCCCACACAGCATTTATTTTGGTCTGAGATGCTGGTGCTTAGTGGCAGACACACATCATGCATGGTTCCTTTAAGTGATATGATTCAAAAGTCATTGCATTGTGCATTAAACATTATATGGTAACCTTTCAGTGCTACACAATTGAACAATTAACCACTAATTGTAATTAATGAATCAAAGCTCTTCAGCTTCACCTAGTCTTTTTCAGGTTACCATGTTCAAATTTGGATATAGTACTTCTTTAGAAAATTAAGACTCCTATACTAGCCTTCAGTTTAATTTTGCTGCGAGAATAAGTTTGGAAAGCCTAGAAATCATTATGCAAAGGTGTCGAGAAGTAACTGAATTTACCAATCAACATCGTAGATAGCTATACAGGTGGGTTTAGGTGCGCAGTGCGGTCTAGGTTTGCCGACAGCGAAAATAACTAGATGGTTCATCCTATGGGTTCATCCAGTCAACTGACAAGTATTTTTTGAAAGTGCATGCCTTTTACAAACCGATTTATTGCACGGCTTCCAAGATGTACTTGTGAATAACACACCATCTGGCATGTGAGGTTAATCATACTGTATGTACTGTTAATGTAAATTTTTTGTGGCCGTTTCCCAAATAACAGCTATGGTATGTGAACAAAGACTGTAAATATCCTGTATGCTTTGGATATGTGCATAATAGTAAAAAATGTGAAATGTATTTCTTCCATCCATCCATCCATCCATCCATCTTCTCCCGCTTATCCGGAGTCGGGTCGTGGGGGCAGCAGCTTCAGCAAGGGACCCCAA
>JAODTR010006018.1:0-11028 GCA_025399935.1 Amblyopsis rosae
AACCCGGTTATCATTAAACCACCATACCAACAATATCCTGCACTTGGGTCCTCACTACCACCTCCAGACGTGACAAACCCTGAAGTTCACAGGCTTGAATCCCTACACAAGGTGGAACAGTCTGGGTGTACATGTAGAATGTAAATGAGCTTTTATTGCTGCCCTTCAACAGTTACTGTAGCAATAATGTGCCCTTGAAAAATAAACCCGATATAAAGCTGATCAACAGGTGAAGTGGAGGCTTACGCAAGATGTGAATGTGTGTATCCGAAGCTGTTTGAAGCAGGCCGTTGACAAAACGCAGGCATGCATCAAGCACATTACCTGGACAGAGGTGGAAGGGAATGGCCATGTGCCAGGCAGTGCTATGCTAATGGCTTGCTCCAGAGGGAGATAACAATGTGATCGGAACACTGTTTATTGGGAGCTGGGCCCAACATAAATCATGCAGCTAGGAAATGGAGGAGATAGCTCACCTTTCACTTTGTTTTTAGTCCCAGACACTGATAGCATGAGTGGGGAAGGAAAAGGCAGGTTAGACAGGTTGCATAAAAGAGAAACACTGATATCATGGTGATTTGTTTCTTCCTTGGTGACAGGAGCTGCATGATTACACACATACGTGTAGAAATATGTTAATATGCAGTAGAAACACCAAACACTGGACTACAGCTGACGAGTCAAATGTCGTATTATACAGTATCAACACAATAAATAAGGCAACAAGGTAATGTATATATATATATATATATAACCAATAACCTTTCAAGAATGATACAACATTTTCTTTGTGATGCAGATGTTATTGTCATGTTACAGCGCAAATAAAATGACCTGATACTTCGTGATGTCACATGCAAGTGCTGTGAACACAGTATAAGATCTATATCTCACTCATATCTAGCAGTCGAACCATCATTGCCATTAAAATCTTTTTTGCTACTTGGAGAAGCTTATAACACCATTTTTATGCATGTACTGTATCACTTATCATATCTCAACATGCCTGTGACTTTATGTAATATGTTAACTGAGTTGACAGTTTCCCTATGAGTCAAATTGTTCCCTAAATTACGAAGGTCAAGTGAAGCTATTGCAGTAAGAGATTTCAGAAATGGCTACCAACAGATCCCAGTCCCATTGGTCAAAATAGCATTTATTGCATCACATTGATGACATACTGTATACAAAACCACCCTGAGGTCCACTGCTAAAGTAAATCCAAGTCTACCTCAAAGCATTAGTTAGGAATTCCTATCAAACAAACTGATGCAGTTTCCTGTTTGCTCACCAGGTGAGCAAATTGATTGATTGATTATCAATCAGATCAGATTGTGTCACCTGTGTCACATACCTACGTCATCGAAATTGAAAAGGAATGTTATCGTCTGCTGCATAGACAGAATATCTAACTTCATAAAGCAACGAAGCCATAAAAGCATACCCACACGCCTTAAAGATAGGATGTATTTAAAATTCACACACACAGCAACGGGAATTAAACCTGTCACGATTAAACAACCCACGAATTGAAATGAGCCTAGACCCGTATTCGAACCAAGTGGGATTGACAAGCATTGATGAGCAATTAGCATACACATATGTCTGCTGTCTCACAGAATGACAAACATCTTTTGAGAGGGTTATTTTTGGCACCATTTACAAAATGTATTTAAATGAATATAAACAATCACATATTCCACTCCATTCGGAGATACTTCTGAGACACGATACATGGTTCCAGGGTTTTTACCCTGGCACCTTTCAAACAACACAAGGCTATTATATTTCTTACACGTTCCTCTGCACTACAAACATCCCCAGGATTAGGACCGTCATTTTGTGAGAGGTTTGTACCTCAAAGTGGCGCATTTACTTTACTGGCAGAACACAGTACACATAGAGATTATCAGAGTTTATTTCGTCAATGAGATTTCAACATCTGTGATTCAACTTCATGGGTCTAAAATATGGATGGCATAAAACGATTTAAAGACTATTTGGACACATAAAGCCAAATACCACAGCTAAAATTAGCTCACTGTTACTTTGACCTGTGCATATATTAAACCAAAGTTAAAATCCATTATATTTCATTATACTTCATTATGTGTTGTTGGCACAGAGATGAATCCTAATCAAACAAGTGGGTATGTTGAGCTAGAGCTGATAAATTTGATTTTACCTGATATTGTGTGTGTGTGTGTGTGCTGTGATGGTGTTGAAAAGGTCCCCAAGTTGGGGTTTTTGTTACTAATTTGCTACTTTTGGCTAGTTTGTCATAATAACAAAATAGTTTTTGAACAGGTTAGCAAAGGGAAATAAAGAAAATAAAAATAAAAACATCTAAGGCTAACAGACATTTTTAGTATAGGTGGCAACAATTATTCTAATAAAAAAAATTGACCTTTCCTTGACTGAGGCTTCAGAGGGAGTAATGCCATCTTAAAAATAGCCCTGACCAAACCAGTAGAGACGGGATTGCTAGGCACAGTTTAATTTGAATGTACAGGTTGACAAGTGTTCCTCTGATTCTCAAAAATATGTTTCTGTTCAAGCAAGGCCCCTTTGTTCTCTCTACAAATATGTAGTGGGCTGTCGTGTTTGTGAACGGCGATATCTAACAGACAACCAAGCTACTGTGTTGTCAAACTGCTATGGCATACTTTCTCCCCTCAAGCTCAAACATTCCATTTCCCAACATGATAACCCTAACTTGATGGCTATCTGATTTGTAGTGGGAGGATAGGTTAGAGACGATTGGTTGAAATCCAGAAATGATGTCACACCTGGGGTAAACTCTGCCTTTTTTGTTTCACACAAAATACTGTTATAATATGTATATTTTCCACCACATTCTTCTTTATAATTATTTTAATAAGACATATTTTATTATACTCCAGACGGGGACCCCAGAGGTAGCCCGGGGTCAACATCTGAAGCCAGGCCTAGAGGGAGGGCTCGCTGGCGAGCGCCTGGTGGCTGGGTTTGCCACGGAGCCCAGCCGGGCACAGTCCGAAGAAGCAACGTGGCACCATCCTCCTCTTCATCCTATGGGCCCACCACTCGTGGGGGTCGGGTGCGCTGTCATATGGGTGGCAGTAAAGGTCAGGATCCTCAATGGATTAGACCTGGGCAGCAGAGGCTCTGGAGACGTGGAATGTCACCTCGCTGTGGGGGAAAGAGCCTGAACTTCTGCGGGAGGTGGAGCGCTACCATTTAGATCTAGTGGGGCTTACCTCTACACATAGTCTTCGTTCTGGAACCTTTCTCCTGGATAGGGGATGGACTCTATTCTACTCTGGAGTTGCCCAGGGTGTGAGGCGCCGGGCGGGTGTGGGGATACTAACAAGCCCCTGTTTGAGCGCTGCTACGTTGGAATTGACAACGGTGGACGAGAGGGTCGCCTCACTACACCTACGGGTTATGGGGTGAAAAACTCTGACTGTTGTCAGTGCCTATGCATATGCACCAAACAGCAGTTCGGATTAGTCGGCTTTCCTGGAGACCCTGAATGGAGTGCTGTATGGGGCTCCAGTAGGGAACTGCATAGTTCTGCTGGGAGACTTCAACACGCACATGGGCAATGATGGAGACTGTGGACTGAAGAGGTGTGATTGGGAGGAATGGCCTCCCTAATCTAAACCCGAGCAGGCGTTTGCTGTTAGACTTCTGTGCTAGTCATGGACATTCTATAACAAACACCATGTTCAAACATAAGAATGCTCATAAGTGTACGTGGTACCAGAGCACTCTAGGCCGAAGGTTGATGATCGATTTTGTGATCGTATCATCTGATCTGAGGCCGCATGTTTTGGACACTCGGGTAAAGAGAGGGGCAGAGCTGTCAACTGATCACCATCTGGTGGTGAGTTGGGTCAAGGGGTGGGGAAAGACTGGACAGACCTGGTAAGCACAAACAGGTAGTGCGGGTGAACTGGGAACGTCTGGAGAAAGCCCCTGTCCATGAGATCTTCAATGCAAACCTCCGGTGGAGTTTCTCTGGCATCCCTGTGGAGATTGGGGACATTGAACCTGAGTGGGAAATGTTCAAAGCTTCTATTGCTGAAGCTGCAGCAGAGAGCTGTGGTCTCAAGGTCTTAGGGGCCTCAAGGAGCGGTAACCCTCAAACACCATGGTGGACACCGGTGGTCAGGGAAGCTGTCCAACTGAAGAAGGAGGCCTTTTCGGGATATGTTGTCCCGGAAGACTCTGGAGGTGGTTGCAAGGTACCGAAGGGCCCGAAGTGCTGCAGCATCTGCCATAGCAGAAGCAAAGCAGCGGATGTGGGAGAGCTTCGGAGAAGCCATGGAGAAAGACTTTTGGTCGGCACCAAAGTGTTTCTGGAAAACCGTCACACCGGAACACTTTGAGGAAATCCTGAATCCGACTGACACGCTCTCTGTGATAGAGACAGAGCTGGAGGCTGATAAGGGATCATCATCAATTTCCCTAAGGGAGGTCACTGAGGTAGTCAAACAACTCCACAGTGGCAAAGGCCCGCGGATTGATGAGATCCGTCCAGAAATGCTAAAAGCTTTGGATGTGGAGGGGATGTCTTGGATGACACGCCTCTTCAACAACGTGTGTAAGTCAGGGACGGTGCCAAAAGAGTGGAAGACTGGGGTGGTGGTTCCCCTCTTCAAAAAGGGGGGCCAGCGAGTGTTTGCCAACTACAGGGGTATCACACTACTCAGCATTCCTGGTAAAGTCTACTCTACACATTTTATTGGCTATTTAAAGTAATAAACACTGAAAGCCACGACAACATTGAATGCAAAACAAATTCACGGTTATGGAACCTACATGCAAAGTTATGAGGTCCCGTTCAAAAAGCTTCGCAATGACCAGTTCAATTGCGGCACAACCTGCCGTGAATACAGCACCCGTGAAGATGAAATAGGCTATTAAATGTAATCAGTAGTGAACGACAGTTCCATTCAAAAGCTCAGTGTCCGAGTCCTGCTCATAGGTTCCCATGGCAACCAGCCCACAGTTATTGTACGGCTATTGTAAACGATGTTAATAAAAACATTGTTTTATACAGCATAAGCTGTTTTATGAGAAAAGTGTTGGTCTACTGTTGGAGAGGCGCTGAAAGGAATATTTTTTGGATTGCTTTATATCACTATAAAATATGATATTGCTTTAACAGTGTGTTAGCTAACTAGCTAGCTGGCTGTGCTGTACAAGGAAACTGTAAAATGTGCATGCGTGGTATGGATCGAGCAGCCAGTGCTAGTGTGCAATCACGCGCATTTACAGAACGGATCGGGTACCTACAGGAATATGTAATTCAGTTTAGAGGCCTAATGCATACACCTATTTGGCCGTCTTGGCCAGCAAGGCCTTCTCTGCTGGCCAAAACACACCAGAATCACTGACTTGCGTTTACCCTTTTTAATATAGTGTTTTTCATGAATGTATTAAATGATTCCCAATAGTCTATTCAATACATTTCCTATCTTGTATCTATGTTGCACTGCTTCCAGTAGTGTATGTGTGTGTGAGAGCTTTTATCCAATCATATTTCAGCCATCATGTGTTGCCATGTTAAATAAATCTACATGTACTGTACCTTGAGGCCTTCAGAACCAACATTGAGGGCGCCTGTAACTATAGTCAAATCTAAATGGCAATGACCATTGTTGCTATAACCAATAAGAGTTCTAGTTGACTACACCAGCGCCAGCTAGCAGGCTTACGATAACGTTGACATTTCTATGTCCTTTGATTGGATGTTACGAGAGTAAGACAAAGCTAGGTAAAATATATTTGTATTTTTTCAGAGAGGGGAGGCAGAGGAGAAGAACTACTGTATCTGGTCATATATATAATTACAAAGCCATTTTTAAGATGTGATTTTCAAGAAAAGATTGACATCGTAAGAAAAGGTTGGCCAACTCTAAACCTTAGCCCAGCCGGGTTAAAGTTTTTTTCGCCACCTTACATCCAGTACTGGTAGGCTAATTATGAGCGGTACGCTTGGCTCACAGCCTCTGTGGAACACTGCAAATTGTATTGCCGTGAATACCTATTATTTGCAACTAATCGACTTGGTGTTTAGAGCCAACCTGGGTTTGCAAACTTGAGATGTCTAATAAAAGGCAGCAGCGAGACACCACAGCATATTTGTACGGTACACACAAGCAGCGGTGCTTTTGAGTGGATCTACACCTCAATGAACAAGTGCATTGGGAAACAGAACCCCACAAAGGAAAGGAAATATTGAAAATACTGATCGATTGTGTCATATAATTCTTGTTATATAAGATACCTAAATGATTGCAAGGTCAAGTTAAACTGTGTTTATATATATGATGGTTTCTCTAACCGTGGCTTCATAATGGCAGCCTTTTAATGCCGTGGATTGATTTATGTTGGATAGCACGTCCCACCACTGCCATACATTAAAACCAAATTTATGGATAGCAGAGAGTTATAGGTGAAACCAGGTACTGCAAATATGTCCACGGTCAGAGCCAGCACAGCTTGAGCTTAAGGTTTGTTTATTTATACAGTCTACACAATCATCATAGGGACTTCTAGTGGTCAGCAAATGGATTTAAGCATGTTTTAACACTATAGACAACTGTTACCACACAGATCAACGTGGTACTTTTACATTTTAAATAATTTAATCCATGCACATGCCCCATTTCTGTCCTTCCATGACCATACGGCACATGCTTTTACCGAGTGCGAATAGCATTTAATTTTTTTTTACCCTGCAGTTGTGCACCTCCAAAGACTTTTTTATCACCTCAAATACTGCTATTGTATGCGGTCCCCACAGGTGTGGAATGCTCTCTCCCCGAGCTGCGCTGAGTGCATTCTGGCATAATGAGCACATGCATAATGAGCACACTTCTGTATAATAAGCACGGAGAGGCGCTCTTTCCAACAGGTTCAGACTCACTTCAGACACTTGGATGAGGTTTATTGCCCAAGTGGAACACAGTCAGTACTATATATAATATATGGAATTATTCCCAAGCAAATGTTGGAAAATGTGCATTTTCCCTAGTAGGCCTACAGCGCTCGTAAACTTAGTGTGGTAAAGATGAGCCGCGGTCAAATGCACATAACGACAGAAAAAGAAAAGGATCCACTCAGGTTAGACCTACAGCATTTATGGAAATAATGTTATTTTTCCCCCCTTGTGATTTTTCTGTAACAGGGGAGTTTCTTATAAATGTTCCCTCTTGGTATACCCATTGTGCACTTTAGTTCTCTTACTATAAACAATTGACATGGTTTAACTGATTGTACTGTTTTTATAGCCTTGTGCCACCATCCTGATCTCGCAAGCTCCAGTTTGACTTTGCTGTGAGTATCAGTCTTGCCAGGCTTCAAGTCCATGCACTTACGTACTGGCAGCAATGGGAGTGTGGTGTTAGCCGTGATAGACAGATGGTTCATCCAATCATCTGCATGCCCATTTCCAAACAGTTTCAATGGACAGTTTCCCAGATATGTGTAAAAAAACATCAGTGTCAGGTGACACTGATTCTACACCAGGAAAATAATAGTGGCTATCGCTGTGCACATGAATTCCAAACATCAACAGGGCTTCATTTATAAAGTAGACTTAGGATCAATTTATTTTTAAGTATGACTCACTGAAAACCACATACGTACTGTAGATACTGTGTTTTTAAAACCTTGCTTCATTGTGGAGAAGTAAGCATGTCTCTAAATGAAGTCTAGAGCGCCACCGCCACACGAATCGCCACAGAAGGACGACAAACAACATTGTTACTAAAGCAGCAGCACACTAAATGTTCTGCAATTTGAGTGAAAATAATTCCCAGTCTCTTATTAGTTGTTTATGCGAGAGGGACACACTGACCCAAATGACCCAAAAGCTCTGGATCTTTGAGTCTTTCGTTCATTGCTCAGGTCAATCTGGATCTTTGAGTCTTTCGTTCATTGCTCAGGTCACGTGGCTACTACTTGTTCTAGGGACAGGACTCACAAGAATCAAAGGATCTGGGTCTTCGGGGTCTTTGATCACGTGCACCATCTTAAGCAAGAGACTCAAGCGAACCATACAGTATGATTCCCCCACTCTGTAGTATCCTTGAGGTTATTTGTTATTAAATGGCAGTTTGTAAGTAGCCTAGAACCAAAAATGTATAAAATGTTAAATGTTGTAAAGATCAAGGTCTGAATCGTCAATCTCAGTTTAACAAGCGCAACACTTTACCTAATGAGTTGACCAGATGCACGCTATTAGTGGCTACACCTTTACTAGTCTGAGTCCATTCTTTCAATTATTCACATAACAAGGCGGACACACTGACTCAAATACTGACTTGAATATGTGGACTTTCCACCATTTGTTTTTTTTGCTAGCATTATACAAGATACATCACTCATTGTAAGGCATGATCAGGAGAAATTAATCTGAGATGTATAGATCACAGTTAACAAATAGATTTCTTCGAACCTGTTTAAGCAAAGTGTTTATATAATTCATAAAACAAGCATAATAACCATTGGGAAATAGTTCATAGTTCAAGCTTAAATCTAAGAACATTTTTATAGATGAGGTCCCAGATTTTACCAGACTTTCGGGGCACAACACAACCAGCTCACCACTCTACAGTAACACCCCCTGCACCTGAACCTTGTGGTTCTGGTGTTAATGAAAGTTTACACTGGAGCTTACCCACTAGCTACAGTGATTGAAAAGTCATTGGCTTCCATCACAAGGCAACTTCTTACAGAAAAATGGGACTTCAGTCCGCCAGTGCTTACTGTACATGCAGTATAGCATGACAGGAGCAACAGTGCAAAGTAAGGCAAGGCTGTAAGACAGTTTGCATATTTCTCAGTTATCAGTCCCCCCTGGGCAAATGTTTCTCAGAATACATCTCTCTGTACAATATGATTTTACAGCAAGACTTCAAAAGACTACAACAATGGTAATTATTTTGCGTATAGCCGTTAAAGAGTGGAGTGAAGAGAATCTCGTGTGGGTGGGTGGGCAGGTGGGGTGGTGGATACGATTTCAGACAAAGAAATAGGTCATTTTTAACAGAGCAGAAAGAAGGACAAAGGAAGTGTTTATCTTAAAAAATAGGTAATTTATTTGTGATCCTTGAAGGAGAAACATTTGACTGTGTAGGAGTTTGGGAAGGCCACACATGCCATTCTCTTATCTAATGGAGAATACATTGTTTTTGACACTCATTAATCTTTCTGTATGCTCCCAAGCCTGCACCTCTTTCTATTTTCTCTTTACATGTAAGTTATTAATCTCCGACTTCCTAAATGTAATAATGTTGACAAAGTCAGAAAGAATGATAAGAGTCTCCTTGCGGTTAACTGGAAATGTTTGCCTGCACATGGCAAGCATATCAATATAATCCATCTGCAAACGCTGACATTACTAAGCGGACTTTCACTGGAAGTCTACATCAGGACATGTACCAAAGCAATTCTTCCTAAAGGTGTTAACGTACCTACCGGGTGTGTTTATTTGATATGCCAATAAGTAAACCTGCATGTTTGTTTGTTTAATTTACATACAAATGAGCTGCCTCATCCAGAGGTGACACCTTCATCCTACATTTCTTTATGGACGTACTGTAGTTAGATTAATATGTGGGAACAAGAGTGTACTGTATTTTTAGGTTGACATTTAGTAGGAGCATCTTTCTCTGCTGGCGATCAATACCGTTGCTGCTAAAAGAATATTATGCATATTGACTATATGAAACGCACATTTCATTCACGTAGACTAAATGGTGTACATTTAAAAAGCAATGTTAGATTTATTCCCAATATTTGACAGTATTACAGCCAATACTTTTAGCTACCACATGCAGTATTAGAGCCAATAATTATAAAAATAAAGAATCAAAGACTATGTTATACTGAGACTGATGACATTCAATATTAGTGTATGCAATCGTATACAGTCAAGGTTGTGCTCTTAAATACATTCCTATGGAGAACCACAAACGCTTTGAATGACCTTTTCCTTGAACATTGGCGGCCAATGTTTCTGGTTAACCTTGAACCCTGGTATATAAATACATTTCTATGGAGAGCTCAAGCCTAACACAGGTATTTATACTCTGGAATAACTAAGGGCATCGTGGACTTGTTATCAATCTCACGTGGCTAAACGCAACGTGTCCAAGATGTTCACATGCCGACCGCGTAGTTAGCCTGTCAGAGTCTCGCTTGTTATCGGAATTAACCAGACAAATCACTTCACAAACTAAGGCCACGCACCACCAACCACAGACTCAAGAAAGAGTCATCAATCTGTCAATCCTTTCCGTGTCGATTGAGGTTTTCCATGCTGAGCTGAATGCATTTTTCTTTTCTTGTTTTTGTATACCAGTACAAGAATGGAATTTCACTTCTAGAAGTTATTAGTAGGGACAATTAAATTTTCCCTAAATATTGGTAGGGACCTAACATACATAACATTATGTGTGGAAGGACAACTGTCCTTTAATTGAGACTTATGTGAGTATTCCCTTACTAAATATCAGTAATATCATTATATGTAGACTAGTCCTAAGTGATTCTGTGTAAATTATTATCATAACATGCTATGGCTTTTTAAAATGTAATGAATCATACAGCTCATTAGCCCTATATTGAAATGTACAGTGTACTGTGGCAACCAGCCCATACTAACGGACTATAAGACTGTCTATTGAGATGACACAACTAGGACAGTGACAGCTATTGCGCTTCACCCATCGACTGTGACTTTGTGGCTTTAGAAGTGTTTTAATTGGATACTACACCGCAGCTGTCAGCCAATCATATCTGGGTGATGTATTACTAGATGAAAACATATATCTGGTGAGAGGTTTGCCAGACGGCACTTAACTGCATAGCAGCATGTGACAGACCCCTCAGTGTCACAGACGTTAACACCCATAGAACTATATGGTAGCATCCCCTCATCTCAGGTGTAGTGCCGTGTGGAATAATATTCAGCCGTGGAAAATAATAAGACAAATTCAGCAGTTTATCCAATTGTTACTACTTTTATAT
>JAODTR010006019.1:0-11027 GCA_025399935.1 Amblyopsis rosae
TGGGAAAGAAAGGTGATTTAAGCAATTTTGAGCGTGGCATGGTTGTTGGTGCCAGATGGGCCGGTCTGAGTATTTCATAATCTGATCAGTTAATGGGATTTTCACGCACAACCATTTCTAGGGTTTACAAAGAATGGTGTGAAAAGGGAAAAACATCCAGTATGCTAAATCCAAGTGTCGATGATCACTGCTTGTTCTGTAATGATAGAGAAACAATGTTTCACTGTTTTGTAGAATGTGCAAGGCTTACTACCCTGATGAATATACTAGAACACATTTTCAATGCTTTCAGGGAAACGTTTTCATTACAGACTTTAGTGTTACATTGCTACCAGAAAAAACACAAACGTCAGCTTCTATTTATTTTTTATTTTTTTGAACAGAGAATGAAAACTTGACCTTACTTTAAATGTTGAGGTTTTGTATGTATTCATTCAAATTGTACAAGCTAGAGTAAAGGTAGATTTAAAGATTGTGTAAAGGAAATACAGAGATTTACTTGGAAATACTGTATATATGTTAGAAATCCATGTGAAAAGACTGTTAACTATGTAGTATTCTAGAGTTTAACCGTTAAACTGTATTTAATAATTTCTCTGTTCAGTTTTTGGGAAGGGCAGAAATGGGGGACTATATATGTAGATGGTCCCCAAATTTGCATATTGCTCCCCATAACACCAGAAGCATATAAAAGTGTAGACAGTGTTCGAATCAGCTTAATTCATATTAACCACCCAGCCAAATTTGGCTGGGTGGTTAATATGACCTTTTTTAAGGATGTGACAAACTCATAACACAAATGTATGTCAGCTTTACACAATCTTTAAAATACTATAGTTCAATGGGAGATCTAGCCACATTTATTAATAGCTGGTCTTATGGGGGAGAGCTGTGCTTATACGTACAGGGGTGGAAAACTGGTCTTTGGAATAGAACCACTATGTGGTATCTCATGTGTTTTGACTGTACATGTTTTTCTACCATTGGTATCTCAATGATGTAACTTAATAGACCGTCCTTGTAACTGGTTGATGTAGTAATAATAATAATACACCTTATTTGTATAGCACCTTTCATACACAATGTGCAACTCAATGTGCTTTGCAGTTGTAGAGAATATAGGTGTGTAATAACTCTCTCTCTATCCCACTCACATACAGTACACACTGTAGACAAACAAAGGGGCATGAGACAGCTTCTGGCTGTGAGCGAGTGAATGACGAATGGTTGATGTGATGAATTGACTGACTTGGCGGGATATGGAGGCAAAGCTAAAACCAGCCCCGTCCCAAGGGTCTGGACCTTAATGATCTCAGCCATCCACAAGTCCTCCACTGAGAACCATAATCATTACGGGAGCAGCAGACACATACTGGGTCCCACTCAATGCATGTGTGTGTGCGTATGTGCATGTGCACTGTTTGCCTCTGAAAAGATAAATCAAAGTGTCACATAATTGCTTGAGTGACCTTTGCTGATAAGAAACGGGAGCCTTTTGGAAATCTCTATCGGTCTCTGTCACTCTGGCCATCTTCACCTCTCTGCCAGATTTCTCTTTGTCACATGCTCTCATGTCAATACACAAACTAGCAAGCGTGCATGTTACATGCACACGTACACACACACACAACCACCAGACATGGCAACACTGGTGAGATATGAGTTAAGTTAAAGAAAGCTGCCAGCAAGTCATTGTAGACTCATTGCTTCACTTGATCTAAATGGAGAGCATTTCCTCTAGGATTATTTTCAACAGGGACAGTTTTCTGTTGTACCTGGGTGGGTGGTGCATGTGGAAAATGGTTAATAAAAAACAATATTAAATAACATTTGACTGCAATACAAACTATAGAGCATAGCCTATGTATTGACATCTATGTCTCTTTGACCTTTTGTGCTATATGTTGATTCAATGGCAAAGTTTGTTGCCTGGCAGAAAGCACTTTCTTTTAAATGTATTTTAAAGAAGAGCTCTAATAGGCTCTGTTATATGCATGCATGGGTATAGGGGGAAGTCTGGGGGCCCTCACCCAGAACGTTTTGAGTGTCGAAAACTTAACTTTCTTCATTCTGCTGAATTTTAAAAGCACACATTTCTTTTGGATCAAGGAAATCATTGAGCTTAAAGCCCAACATACACCGAAGGTGTCGCGTCATGAATCACGCTTTACGTGATGCCCCAAGCACCAATAGGAAGTGTTGAGTCCGGTTGCGTCGTCATAGTGCGCCAACAGGGACTATTACACACAGCGCGGGTCGCTATTGTAGTGGTTTATTTGTTATTACTACCTTGCTAATTTAATGATCTGAGCAGTTAAGATCGTTTGAAAGCAGCAGATCAACAACAGCTGTTAGCATAGCTGGTCTGACCCCGAGCTTCCACAAGCAGATGAGCCATTTCCACTGCAGAGAAGCACCCTTTTAAACTTTGCAAATCTGCCGCTATAATGGCAATCCACCAAGGTACAAGTGCGCCTGGCTTTAAAGGTAATGGGAGATGACACTGATTGGTTCATGTTGTTTAAAAAAATTCCATGAATAATGAGAGTAAGTACAAACCTTTGAGCCAAAGTGGATTTGGACACACCCTTGTGCATGTAGATCGTTACAATAGGGTCCTATCATGTGTGGTGAATAAATACCAGCAAGGTGACTGATGATAGTATTCTTCCTCTTCAATCCATTTATAAAATGTTCCCCTCTTTCCACATACCTAAAGTGTCATGCCATCATGGTTCATAGGTGTGAAAAGCCTTTCTGTTTACACCTACGTTTCTCCGTGGACTCTTTTGTTGCCGCTGTTGGTTATCCTGTTTGTGAGTGTGATGTCAGTGCCTCCGCCCCACCCAACCCCCACGCAGTGGGGGAGGAAGGAAAGAGGTAGGTAGGAGGAGCTGATGACGGTAGGAGTGATTTGTCTTACCCGGTAGTGGGTCCTTTGGGAGGTGTATTGGCCGACGGCTCTTCAAAGTGCCTCCCCTCTGTCATGCATCCAGCCCCTCTGACGATCCGACCAGCTGGGGTGCAGCTGTTGGAGCGTATGTGAACGTTGTATTATGTATATACGAGTGACAGAGTGAGCCTGTGCACATGGTACTGAAGGTGCGGCTGCATACTGTCTTTGGGTAGGGTCGTACAGTATGTGCACACTACGGGTTGCAAAGTGTATGTGTATTTGTTTGCTTCAGTACATGTGAGTGCCAGCATGCGTTCCTCTATTTGCACTCTTTTTGAATGTACTGTAGCAGTCTGTGTGGCTGAGACGGGACGAAGGAAGCACTTAGCTGCCGTTTGAGTAAATGGAGACATAGTAACATTGGCTCTTTTATCCAGCCTATACACGCTTAAAAAGCTTCACTTAGTCTACTCCAACTGTCCCTTTTACCCTGCACTCACGCTAGATGTCAAATGTTGTTTTCACCCCCAATCATTTTCAATGAGAGGGAGCAACATGGGAGACCCCTGATTGGTTTGTTGTTTACCTTGAAACATACGACAGCCCAGTGATGGCTTGCAGTCCATGTCTCTGTCACACCTTTGTGTCCAGCATCTATTGATCTTGTTTTGCACACACACACATGCAGTAAACGTTACTGTGGTGTGTGTGTTTGTGTACATTTATTAAACCAGTATATATGTGTATCAACCTTTCGCTTTGTCCAAAAGCTCCAATATATTCCCACAATCTCTGGCTTTTTTATTTTTATATAGCAATGGCATTATTGTAATGTAGACAAAAATATACAGTACATATATAGCTTACTGTATATCCATAATACATTTCTTAGTGAAAGAGCACAGGTTTTTAAAATGGTTGGAAACAACTGGTGAGTATTTTCAGAAACTTGTCAAACGGAGATACAAATATGAGAATTGATGTATCCGCTTAGGAAATTAGTTGAAATAAGAGCGGTATCTGTTCCCCTGGCAGGAGATTACAGCTCAAGGATAGTTCTCAAAGGTTTCATTCAAGGCCCCTTGGAAACCTTCAGGCACTGGAAAATAAACTCTTGATTGTTACATTGTTGTAATTTAAAGGCCAACAGAGTCACTTAAAAAACTACTTCTTATCTGAGTGCAATAATACATTATTTATACTATTCATTAGCAAAATGACTCCATGCTGCTGTGCAGATTGCAGATTTAATATCACAGCATATCAAGGTGTGCTCACTCTAAATAGTTGATGAGGGCTCATTGTAATTGGTGGTAATATTTAAAAGATAGATGAGAAGAACAAGAGACAGAGACCTGTTTTCTACCCGTCAGGTCACACACAATGCACTTGCACGCATACACACAATTGTACCCAAAGGAAGTGCTCTAAATACACTCTATTAAGATAGTTATTGGGTCAGTGTTGAATTATCGTTTTTATGTCTTGGGAGTAGTGCTTCAAGGGATGGATTCACATTGATTAAAGCTATAGCCTTAAACCAAATGTACTATTCCAACTGTGATTCCTTTTGAAATTGTATGTTAATCCAAGGCTTTGTTCCCATCTTCATCTTAAAACCTGAAGTGAGTTAAGTTTGTATTGATTTCACAGCCGAGCCTATTAATGTGTCCTGTATTTATTTATTTGTGAGTCTCCTGAAACATCAACACTGCTAATTTTGGCTATTAACATACTTATAGAAACACCATTCTGACCAGGATTAATCAATATACAGTATGTGGTTTATGAAGCCATTGAAATTTGATCAATTGTAAAAAAAATAGTGACAAAGATGATGCTATCTGAACAAATAACTCTTATCTCTAGGGTTCTGAGTCAAACAGTGAAAGGCTTGCTGTCCATTGATTTCTCCCTTTGGGTGTTTTAAATGTCAATCAATGGAATCTTTCAAAATACAATTTACTTTCTTCATTAGTTCAGTCTGCCATTTGCCAAGAGCCGATATTTACTATAGTAAGTCTGTTACATAGATATTTGTCTTACATTCTTTTGTGCACGCTCCATGACTCGCCTTTGGAAAATGTGTGTTTTATGTCCCTGAATGGTAATATACTAAATCTTTCATCCTTTCAATCTGATTTATGATTTTTCACCTGGATAGCACTTAACGTTAATATTTACTATAAAGAACGTGTTTAAAAAAAAGCTGCTAATGAGACTTGATGGCCTTTGCTAGTACGCTAACACTGTTCAAAGTGGTTCCAATGTTATCTCTGAGAATATTGTTTTAATATATGTCTTGTTTGGTATAAGACCATATCATTGCTCTTTTAGATCAATGATGCACTATATCCTTTAGTATGTTTGATAATAAACCTAAAGCATATGATGCAGAACATAAATATTACCTGGTCATAAATATGTAACTTGCATTTTTGTGGATAAAAATACATGACCACAAAGCCTGGCAGCTATAGTAAACATATGTATCACTAAACAAAGGAACATTCTGTAATGAAAGAGAGCGTGGGCAGGAGAAATAAAACACAAAGGGAAGTGATGGTCATATGATCTGTATCTCTTTCTCCCTCATGTTAGTAATGTAGCGCACTTTTACCCAATGTGATCTACGATATGTCCATTATGTAAACAGTGTGTGCAACGTCCATTCATCACAGTAATCAGCTGGGGCGCAGATGGCGAGGGAGGGAAGGGGGGTGGGGGGTTCATAGGAATCAAAATCGCAATCTGGAAAGCTGTAGAAGACCTACTAGGTGCAGATAGACAACAGTGTTATAATAAATTGTCTGTTCTGCTCTGATAAATGCTTAAACCTATGTGATGCCACCAGAGCTGCAGTGTTCCGAGCCAGTGACGTAAAGTTTCGTTTCAATGTACTGTTTCGTAACTGTCGTAGATAATAATGATAACAGCGTTTCTCAGTACGTTTATTTCTGGATTGCGGGATTGTCACGATTTCAAGATGGGTGTCCCGTATCCGGTGTCCAGACAAATAGGCCTATCTGTAAAACATGCGTCTCCCTACAGTTTTTCAAAAACAAGATTTAAAATATAATTATATAAATATGATAATAGACATGGGACAATAATGTTGGTTAGCTGTTCTGAATTTTGGTTTGGTTTATTTTTCGGTTAATCCGCCAGCCATAGGTTATTGCGTCGTTGTGGGGTTAGCAATGGCTTATTTGCGTTAGTTACTCACTAAATTACGTGATAATGAAAGTTGTATATAGCCAGTTTTGGGATTAGCTCTTATGAATAACCTATGTGGTAAAAGCATGTCACATAATTTGCATTAAAACCTCAAGGAACTGTATCAATATGTGGAAAAGTGCATAACAGGGTGTAGCCTCGCGAGATCAGGGTGGTCTCACAGCTTTATTTTAAATGTTGCCATGAGAATCAGTCTGGAAAGCCTCTGAATCATTTTGAATGTGTGCGAGTAGCAACTGAACTTTCCAATCAGTGTCGTGTTTATAGCTATACAGGTGTGGTTTAGGTGTGCCGACCATGGTGCTGACAGGGAAAACGACCAGATGGTTCATCCAATCAAGTATAGCCATTCAGAAACAATGTACGGTTTCAATGTACGGTTTCCCAATGGACTTTACTTACCATAACTTTCATTATGTAGTTTTAGCCATTTACACACAGTTTTGGCATTTTCTCTTCTAAAGGCTTGACAAGTCCCACGCGCGTAACGTAGTATTCAACATTGCCAGTTCTATATTTCAGATAGAGAGTGGTTTACGCTACAATGGGGAGATAGTATCTAATGGTGTGTTGACCAGTGTTGATTCTGGTTTGTCCATGTCATCACATTTTTACGCCATTAACACAAATTATGCAAAATTACTTAATTATGAGACCTTTTGCTCACAGCATTGCAGTGAGTGATTGGGCTGGGGCCATCCTTTGAGTTGGCTGCTAGATGTGCTTCACCATTCTGGAAGTGCTGCAGTAGCGCAGGATGGGGACAAGGCTGGCAGGGATTTGCAGAAGTATAGGCACACTGCTTATCTTGTGAGGAGCAGCTGTATATCCTTGATGTTGTAGAGGGACAAGGCACAGGCCATTGCAGCCATATTGGCTGTGCTGGTCATCCAAGTGTGAGGCAGCAGCTGAAAGACACAGCATTCTCCCGTAAATGTCAAGAAACATTCAAATGCACCCAGACATACATAAAACAAACAACACGTGTGAGAATAAAACAGAATAACCACCACAACAAAATAAAAATGATCTCCAACACTAATAACAATTTGAGACATACAGTATACGTCTCTGTGGAACACTGTAACTGTAATGGAACACAGATGATCTGATAGTAGAGCCACAACATTCACTGCTTCATGAGAAACATATTGGCCAGGCATGACTAATGTAATTAAAACGTCATTAACAGAAAATGAAATACCTCTGGCATACCAGCAGAGGGAGACTCATGTACTGCCAGGGGTCCGTGTACCACAGTTTGAGAAGCGCTACTCTGTTTTGGTGAGGGGAAGAGTGTAGCTCTGTATTGTTGAGCTAAATGAGCACAAATCCAAGCACTGCTGTCACTAGTGTTGAGAGTGCAGGGCTTGGAGATCTCTCTCTCTCTCTCTCTCTCTCTCTCTCTCTCTCTCTCTCTCTCTCTCTCTCTCTCTCTCTCTCTCACACACACACTTGTTTATTACCTAATGATAAGTTCAGCTAAATGCCAGAAGCAGGCAGAACAGACTACATGTATGTAGCAGATAGAAGAACTAATCTGGTTTGATTATATAACTGTGGTTCTGCTACGGTTGCCCACGCACACAGTATATTCTGTACAGCAGATGTGACGCTGTACGAGTTATGTGTGTGTGTGTGTGTGTGTGTGTGTGTGTGTGGAAGGGGTCGGAGGTCAACGTGTTGATAAGCCCTGTGCTCTGAGATCCCCCAGGTTGTCATGGTGACTGACTCACTATAAAAGGTCAGTTCGCGGGGGAGGTGCGACCTCTGTAACGTTTGCTGGTGTCCCCATGTCTGACAGCTGGTCAGCTCCCAAATGTCCTGATGTGTTGAATTACATGACTTGCATGAAAAACGATTTATTCACATGAATATGGCGACACAAATTTCAATACACAATTTTTTTTACCTGAATCTTTCAAGCTGCGTTTCTGAGGTTGAATAAATGAATGGACTGAATATTACATATTGAATAATAAAGATTGCATTTCTTACCACCTAATTCAGCAACACAATACTATAATAATATTTTTCGTTTTCATTTTTCAATTGCAATGCAGAAAAATTGGAATGGCAGTTGCTATGGTGATGTCGCATTGTTTACAAATAATTTAATTAAAAAAATTTAAACACAATTATTTAGTAGCAACTGTTTCCCGCTAACATGATATCTGGTTTGCCATCTGCCGTGCTCCATGTGAACGCAGCATCGGTCTGTGGTTTGCTTTGCTCAGCTGTTAGCTTTCTGTGTATGTGTCTGTGTGTGTGTGAGTGTCTGTGTGTGTCTGTGTGTGTCTGTGTGTGTGTCTGTGTCTGTCTCTGTGTGTGTGTGTGTGTGTATCTGTTTGTGTGTGTGTGTTTGTGTGTGTCTGTGTGTGTCTGTGTGTCTGTGTCTGTCTCTGTGTGTGTATCTGTCTGTGTGTGTCTGTGTGTGTGTCTGTGTGTGTGTGTGTCTTTGTGTGTCTGTGTGTGAGTGTGTGTCTCTATTTGTGTGTATGTGTGTGTCTGTGTGTGTGTGATCTATTCAAATATATATTAATTTCTTACGTATTGCAGAGTAACAACTGGCCTATTCTCTATTATAGCCTACAGTAGGTCGGCTAAATACTGCATTGTTTGCATGCAAAACAGTGTTTCAAAATAGCATAACATTAGCATAACAGTACAATAGCATAACATTAGCATAACATTACTATAGCATAACATTAGCATAACATTACAATAGCATAACATTACAACGCCTCTCTATTCGATACGTGGTTGTGTTTTATTGACTGATGGGTAGAACCAATGGGCTTGTTTTGGGCTAGGAAACGGCAACATTTAATTCTGATGTCAAGGCAAGGGACACATCGTAGAGAAGAAGACACACCTTACAACATGTGTCAGCGGGGTGCATTAACGGGGTCTCCAGCACCTGACCACACGAGACCCTGACCCCTGACCATGTAGTGGGTGTGTGTGTGCTCTACAAGCCAAGCACGGTGACCTGGAAGAGAGATGCAGAGGTTGTCCTCTGCACGTGGCCGTCATAGAGAGCGGACACAACATGCTGGTTCCATTAGACGTTCCCTGCATTGAATGGTGGAACGTTTGCTACAAGTTCATTGAACGCGAATGGCTGTGGACTGAACGCCAGGCTAGAAAACAGGGGGAGCTGTAATAGCAGTTGGGCTGCAGTTGGGCTGCAGTAGGGCGAACAACCTTCACAACTAACAACAACAAAACGATGGTTTGTGTTTTACTGTTAGCCTATGGCAATGAAAGCAACAATTGGTACTATCCTACTAAATCATGACGAATACTCACAAATGCTAGGCTAGGGTACTTGGCTAACACCAACCGGTTCCAAATATGTGGCAACACAATCCCACACGTCATTGAGCAATACACCCTTCCCCCTGTGGTTGCGAGACACATCTGCACTATATGGTTTGTAAGTTGTGATGTTCACACACACACACACACACACACACAATAACTTCAGTCGCTTTGTCCGCTCGGCAGAGAGCATGTCTGTTACCATAGTAACTGTCTAACAAGTATCTCTAGTATATTTACCTTTGATACAAATACAATTTCAATCTTATATCTGAGCATAATATTTGTGTGATCCTTGGTGTTGTTTACGCTACATATATACTCTACATTGTTATGTTAATTATCTTGAGCAGTGTGTGCACAACTACATCACATTTGTGTCTTAACTGTGCACGTTTGCATTTGTGTACGTGCATACAAAGGAGGCACAAGCTACCGTATTAACCTTTATGAAGCTTCATATGAATTATTATGTTTTATAACGCTATGACAACTGACAGTGCTATTGTAGAGGCATTAGCTGTGATGTGTGACTGATGTCAGTAACCCAATGCAACATACATGTGCATCTACTAACCTCTGTATGTGTCTTTGCTGTGGCTTTGGATCCCTTCAGAGTTAGCGTAATATGCCCAGATGGAATCTAGAGTCCTGTGATCCAGGTTTAACGTCTCTGCGATCAATCTGTAGTTGTTGCACTGTTAACAGTCGTAGGTTGACCTGGGTTAAGTTCAGATAAGATAAAACGTCTTAACATAATCAACATGGACAGTTGTGTGGAGTTGAATAAATGTGAGATTTAATGTGTGCTTAACTTGTAAACTTGAGATGTAATTTTTTACAGTGCGATATAATGTATTCAGGCAGTAGGAGGTTGAGCCAGAAGAATTGGGTTTTCATACAAATGGGAGACTTATTAATTGTTAAAGGTAAAGTCAGTGATTGCAAGCTAATTGTAAGCTAATACACTTTTTATCAAATTCACCAAATATCTTCTGGCATTCTCCTATCTTACCATTCTCTGTGCATGTTGAAAATATAACCATGATACTCCTACATAGCCCTGGCTCCGTAAATAGGAACATAAACAAAGTGATGAACAGCGCTCACATCAAAATACCCGTAGCCCTACACTTTGCTTCACAATGCATTTCTATGTGTGAAACATCGCCGCAGAGGTTTTGATTTGAGCTCGAAGTTAGCAAGAATGACCCTGCCTTTATACATTAATCTACTGTCAAAGCAAAGACAAATGCCTTAGAGATGTGTTTTTGCGTTATTGCCTTTGACAAAACCAGCAAGCCACAAGTTGCAGCAAACATGTAACATATTGGTGTGCATGTGTGTCTTGTCTGTGCTAAAACACATCCAGTGTTCACCCGCAATGTCGTGCGGTTATTTGGCTCGATGTGTCACGGAGCTTTGCTATTCTACGGTGGGTGTGGGTGTCGACCTCCTCTGTCTGCCTGTCCTACTGCCTGCCTGCCTGCTCTACTGTCTGTCTGTCTGTCTGTCTGCCTGTCTCCATCTGTCCCTGGGATGCCCGGTGCTGTTGTGTGTAGTTACCCCC
>JAODTR010006021.1:0-11026 GCA_025399935.1 Amblyopsis rosae
GGGGAATATTTTGAAAATGAAAATGCAATATTGGGATTGCATTTTCATTTGAATTTAGTCCTCTATGGACTTCCATAACAACCTGCTTTGAATTCGGCTATACATATTGTGGCATCCCAGCCACCCGACGCTGTGCCACAGTCCGACCACTAAGGGGCGCCATATATGAAGGACGCTATGTACCGGCTGCATTCCTCCCAGAGTGGAGGAACACCAGGTGTAACCAATTCACTAATCAACTCCAACCCAGGAAGGAAGATAAAAGAACCACACCCCAGATGATCAGGAGAGAGCAAGTGGGGAGGTTAGTAGGCTACTCTCTGAAACCCGGTGGTATAAGTTAGATGTGGAGACGAGTTTTTATGAGGACGGATATTCTGGCTTTATAGGATTTGTTGTGGATTGCCCTTGTCTGATACCTTCTCCCGTTCTTGTCTGTTCCTCAGTGACCAAGGACCAACGAGCACGTCCAGCCAAGAGGAGGAACGCCGTCTATGCCATTATATTACCGATACGGTCTTCAAATAAACCCATCAGACGCACAGCGTTGCCTCAGGTGTCCTTTCTATCCCTACGGGGTATCACAATATATACATTAATATATAACATTTCCCACATAACCAACTTGTAAATATATAAAACCGATTTATGGGTAAATGCAGCTGCAATCTTGTAGACAAACTCATGCTCTGCGTAGCGAGTTCCATGAATTAAGGACCTCTTGAAAATATTCATAAAACTTCGGTTCCGCTTCTTCTTTGTCATCTTAAAGGCAGTTGGCATACATCTTATTGGTGCATTACCTCCAACTTTCTGCTTTGAATCAGATCCATACGTAAGCCACGGGAACTTTAAAAACGGGGATTTTCAGAATGATTTTTAAAATCACTGACAGAGTTGAACAGTGCACACATTTTGATATTACAAGCCAAAATCCAACATTAGAGTTTCTGAATATCTTAATGTAATTATTCAAAAGTGTGGGCAATATGTTCATCTGATCTAAGTTGAAAATTAATGAGGTATATAGAATTATTTAAAATAAATAAAATATATTAGCAAATAACTGGATATGATCATAAAATAACTCCATAGCAATAAAATAATACAATAGAAAATATGATACATTGTACATAATGTCAAATTTTTGTATGCGTCACATTGCCTACAAGACCTAGGGCCTCACCCGGTGCGTGTGTTGGTCTATAACAATAGGTGTGGTGTGGCGCAATGCTATCTTGAGACAGTGGAATGTGATTGCGCGATTGACCAGCAAAAAAACCTGGTCTAATCAACGCACTTTTTACACACACAGGACGTGCAGGAGCACACACACTTAAATCTAATATTAGTAATAAAATAATACAATGTGAAGTATGTCTACTGTGTAGACATCAACATATTTTAGGGATCTCGCTATTGCCTAGATGGTCTGCGCCAGCGCGTTCACAAAGCCCGCTGGTATAATAGCAATCTGCTGATGATGCAATTTTTTAAAGGAAATGGAAGATGAGACTCAGAATAGTTTATCGTATGTTACGCCCAAAACACACATGAATAATGGAGAGTATAGGCCTACAGCCCGTTTGAACCATGCGCCTGGCGCAAAGACCATTTTGTGCGCCGTTAAAATATAAAGTGTATTTGGCCATGCCCTAAATGCAGTTTGCCCCATGCCCTTATTGTTAAAATAGGGCCCCTAGTCTCAGCCTCTTCTATCCGTAGACATACTGTTTAAGCAACTAATGCTGAAATGCTGGTTTTGAGACTATAACTACACCCCAGCAAATAAAAAAGAATGGCTCCTGCTAAAAACACACTTAACAGCAGAGGTGCATTCAACATTGGAAAACTGTAGCAGACGTGGCAAACATGTTTGCTTTGAACGTTTTGTGTAAACATTGCAAACATATTGAATATAAACTTTCACCCTTTGTTCAGTGTCAATGTGTGGTCACGAGAACTACAGTACCTCCTCAGACCATTTTCTTGTGTTCGTGGGAAGACAAAGCAAGCAGAAAACATTTTTAATATGTTCGCTAAAGTTCACTTTGTTTGCATTCTGAACGCACCTCAGCTCTAGATTTAGAAAATAAAGCCTGTGGTCTTGTATGTTAATTAATATAGTACTCATAGTATAGCTAACAATTAATTCCATGGCTCATATTAATAAAAATGTATAGGCAATTAACACATTAATTAACTGCATTAATCTCACATATGATGTACTGATTTACATTACCCATAATCATGTCTTAATTACTATCTATATCAGACTCCATGTATTTATGGGTGGGGGTACAACCTTACTTTATTGCGGAAGTATAGTGGTGTGGGTGGGTTGTGGGCTCCCGGTCCTCCGGATGTGGGTTCACTCGGCTTCCTGGGACAGAAAACAAGTTTAGTGGAGGACACATATACCGCACTATAGGTGCTGTTGCTCCTCTCTCTCCGTGGTCTTCTGGTAGATGTCTTGTCTTTTCATTTCTCCTCGTTTCTCCTCTTCGCTCCGCTTCCCCCTCTGCCCCCTTCTTTGTCTTTCCTCTCTTTATCCCGCTCATTTAGCTCATTGGTTGCAGCTGGGGAGTCTCCACACCTGGAGCAGTTGGGAGGGGTAGTATCGTCCCTGGTATACCGCCCCTAGTGGTGTGGAGGCCGCATATCTGGTTAAATCTGTTAGTGATCAGAGATAATCCATCCACCTCATAGCTGTGACACATCAAGATCAGAGCAGATCAGACAGCATGAGTATTGCACAGGTGTGCCTTCGGCTGGCCACAATAAAAGGATAAAGGCTTTACTCCTTTTTCATATATTGTCATATATTCATGTACTGCTAATATGGGAATTTTAATAGAATTAGTATTAATCATTGTTAGCTTTACAAATCTGTAAGGTTACATTGTGATTGTTCAGAATTGTTTTAGGGTCTAGTGTTTATACTGTTAGTGATTAAATTGGTTTATCTTTCTCTAAACCAGGTCTGTCAAGTAACATAAATTGCCACCACACAACAAAGCATATCAAGCGTCGTACTGACAAATACAGGCGTGGTTTGTGTGATGAGAGTGAAAGCAGAAGTAAGGCAAATGAGAGGTAAGGCAAATAAGTGGTAAGGCAAATCAGAGGGCCCGGTCGCCCCAAGGCCTTCTCGTTTCATGCAAATATGGTCACAAAACACCTCCCAAATTATCTTGTTTAGTTTAGCATCAATTTTGGTCACAAAACACCTCCCAAATGAGATTGTTTACAGTTAAGCATTGATATTGACATTGTTACCTCATATGTATTGAGTAAATTATATAAATTGTTTGTTTATAGGGCAAAACTGAACTTATCAATCAGCGTTCAGACAAATACAAGCGTGGTTTGTGCGATGACGGGGAAAGCTACTTGAAAAGTAAAATGCAAAGGCAAATAAGAGGTACCTGTCGCCTTCTACAGTTTAGCATTGATAGCATTCAGCTTTGAAATGAAGTGGGAAAATTAATGAACCCTTAGGCTTACCGAGGAAATAACCAAAAACAGAATTGTAACAGGGACATTCTCATTCTCTTTAGGAGCATATACCATTAAACATTTTTATGAATTAAATAAAGTAAATGTAGGTTCATAATAATTTATTAGAAATAAACACATAATTTATAGATTGTGTAAAGCAGACATACATTTGTGTTTTGAGTTTGTCACACCACAGAAAAAGGTAATATTAACCACCCAGCCAAATATGAATTAATAAAAAAGTCGGCAAGTATATAAAATTATGTTTCAAAAGCGAGAAAATATAACCATCATTATCTGTTCTCAAGCGCTGAGGGTGTGTCAGCAGAAGGCGCTGTATCCACACCCATTGCGTGTTCTACGTTAAACTCCATACCGCTGTGTTGTGCCAAAAAGGTATCAGCCCAACATTGATTGGAAAATGTAGACGGGCATTTTATGAGTTGTGTTTTCACTTTAAATAGATGTATAGTGGTAAAAGGGATTAGATTAGTTATAATATACACCTTATTTTCAATAGATACTATTATCTATTCTTTAGATACTAGTATCTATTGGAATAGATACTAGTAACTATTAGAATAAATACTAGTATCTAAAGAATAGATACTAGTAACTAGTGTAAAAAACTGTAATAAACAGTAAAAGTTAAAGCAGAACACTTGAGGATGCTCAACAGATGTGAAGTTACACACAGCAGCTCCTACCATATTAGGGCCCTTATAGGACACTTTTAGGGCCCTGTTATAATGACACAAGGCATTAAAGTTAACTTTAAAAATAACATACAATCAAAGTAGTATAAGGTAAAAAAAACACATAAAATGAGAAAATTGGAATTATACTATTGAGCATTCATGCCACTGCTTTTTTTCTTGCATTTACCCAAAAAACAGTAATAAACAAGAGAAAATACTTATATTACTTAACCTGGCTAAATATGCACTAAGTTTAATTAAATCTTACAAATAATATATTAAGATAGTGCTAATCAAATGATGTGATCCAATCCAGTCATACAGTATAGGCTACTGTGATTTGACAGATAACTTTTGCTGCTGGATGTCTTCTGTTAACTGGTTGTGGTGCCACTTCATCTTCTTATAGTATTGAGAAACATCTACAAACAATAGCAACATATCAAATGTATTATTTGCAATCCAATAGTTTGAAAGATATAGACAAGATAATTTAGTGTAGAAGTAGAAGTAAAGACAATTAGAAAATCTGATAATACATTAGATTATGACAAATATGCCTAATTTGTATTATTAATATTTCATTTATTGATGTATAGTCTCATTTAGAGAGACATTTGAAATGTGGCATCTACTAATTCACAGCATCATTTAGCATGGGAAGCGCTGCGCCGCTGCCTGGCTGCAGTGAAAAATTATTATACCTGCACCGCACTTGCGCATAGCCATACGTTTCGGTTTTATGTAATATGTGCAGTGTGTGGAAAGGAGCTCCATTCATTATGGAGACAGTGAATATCCATGATTATCTAGGCCTACTTATTTTGGGATTCTCAGCGTGAGAAATACAAGCTGTGGCGTGTGAGCATGTGAAATGTTTAATATGTGTGAGACTATATGTATATTTACACAGTGCACACCGGCCCTTAAAAAAGAACAGACAAGTTTGGTGGCTGCAGTATTTCCTTAGTTATGGGCGTCTTTGCAGCCTGAGCTCATGGCATTTAGAACGAGAAAAAAGGTTCTCTCTGTAATAATGTGTTAGTGTAAGGGGATGTGGCAGTTCGAGGTTAAAATCTTTCACCTGGGAGCTTGTTCTTCTGGGTCTCAAGGGGTTCCATCAGCGCTCTTAGTAGTTCATCACGCAAGTACTTGATTATATGGCTCTATTAGATTAAAACAAACCATCCACAACTGTCACCAGAAATGCATAGTTGTCCACGGGACCAAACCTCCGCAATACATGTACTGTATACAGACATATGGTACATATTGTTAATATTTGTCAATTTAAAACAAAATAAATGTTATAAAGTTAAGATAAAGATATTGCTTCATATATTCTAAAGACTGTAATATCAGTTACTTACGGTCCAGTACGGCACCCCTCATTTCCACCATAATATGAATAATAGGTTAAAGATTAAATCTGTCTGATATAGAATTGAGCCAGAATGCCATTTAATTTAAACCTAGTTATTTTTTGTCTTGGTGTCACAATCTGGATTGGAACCAATTCAGTCATGCAGGGCAGGTAAACAAAGAAGTTATGGCATGTGAAAAAAAATTACATGAAACTGTTAAATTCTAATTTCTCACAATCTAGATTATATTCTATGTTTTGTTGTAAAACATTTTCATTTCTGTTATAATTCTTTTAATGATATTTAAGGTATCCACCTTAAGCATTTCCAGGCCTTCCAACATTGAGTCTTTGGCCAATGAGAACATGGTGTCCTTCTCATTCTCAATGTGCTGCTTAAGTATGTCTTGAATCTTCATTGTGCATCCGGTTCCACTAACACTTGCAGCCTCTGTAAATAATCAAATATAACTTGATCAAGATTATTAAGGGCACATTCCCTTTCCTAAATGTAAGTGTATATTTTATTAATGTTATCCATCAATATACTATATATTCATACATAATTCTGTATGTACTGTAAAAAATATTGTATATTCACAAACACGATCAGAAGAAGGAGGCATAGTATTACCCTCATAAGCAGGTTGCATGGATGCCTTAACTGAAGTAATTAGGTTTTGGTAGATTTGTGGCTTGATGTAAAAGATGTCTTCTTTTAAAAAGTATTTCACATCCATTTGCTGTTTTTTTATAGAAAAGAAACACTTGTTGAAGTTAGCAATATGTACAGTATGTCAAGCATTTAGGAATAAGCCCAGATGATGGCCTTAATAATAATAATAATAATAATCTTGTACTCTAAATGGTCAAATTTAAGTGTGCTCATTTTGAACATTGTGGTGAGCATGCATGTTTTTAATATGTCACCAAAAGATTAAACCCAGTTACAAACATATTTAATCTTGTAATAATATTTAATTTTATAATCTATGAATTGTCATAAATGAAGTTGAGATTTTAACATATGACACTTAATTGCATAACACAATGAGTGCTTCTATCTGATGAGGTGATCTCTTCATATGTCAGTTCAAAATACAACCTGTTCAATTATTTTGAATATGTACAAAATATTATTTCTTTAACACATACTAAAAACATAGGTACACAAAATCAGTCAAACCTGGGTTGTGATAAATTCTAAATGTTGAAGAGACAGTTGTTTTCGTAGGTTCTCTGATAAAATGTTAAATTTATCAATATGACAATAGATCGATTTTTCATCTCCAACCATTTCATCCAATCTAGAGAAAAAGGCAAGAAAACCCAGTTGTTACAGCCAGTATTATTAATTCTGTAGTTAGTGATAGTGAATAGGAGGAAACATACTTAAATACTTTCTCAAATCTTCTGATAATTGCATTTTTCATAGTTTCAGTCAAAGTGGCATTCATATCTGTGATCACTCCATTTTTAGACCTGCAGAATCCATGGCCCCTGCAAACAGCTTTCAGTGTGCTGTGATATCCTCTTGGTTTGCCTTTCTAGAATAGAAACAATAATAGCTAGGCTTAATACATTAGCCATAAACTCTCCATATTTATTATTTTATTTTATTCTATTATTTATTTATTTATTATATTAGTCATCACTACAATTGTCGGAGTGAATTAGGCCTACTTGAGTTTCATTGTCTCCGCTGAATAGTAAACATTACACTGACACTGCTAGTAAATATAATTTTCAGTCCACCTAGAACAGGGGTGTCCAAACTATGGCCCGAGGCCTACAAGCTTTACCAAAAATGAAATGTGTTGTCTCATGAGTAAGGATGGAACCGGTTCTTTAAGGACCCAGTTCCAGATATCTTACAACCCAAAAATCAATAAGGTCTGAGCTTATCGATACTGCTAGAGAGACTAGTGGGTTTTAATAGGCCTAAAAATAGATACGAGCACAAACTGGAAAGATGATTCATGTGTGTGCACCAAGAGTAGGGCTGGGCAATAATCCAAAATAAATGTATATCTATTCGAGATAACTTTTTGGAATTACAGGGATATGATTCTCTGATATAACTTGCCTAAATGTAACAGGTTAAATACTACGTATTAACGTAGGCTTCCTCCACTATCACAGTCTGGAGGTACCTGATCCGTTCCGCCTGCCAGATCTGTTCTGCGCATGTGCGTGATTGCACACTAGCACTGGCTGCCCGATCTGTACCACGCATGTGCATATCTTATTGTTTATTTAAAGTAATAAACACTGAAAGCCTGCCATGACAACAGCACTGAATGCAAAACAAATTCACAGTTATGGTTTATAAAACGGAAATATTTATTGAAACAAGCCTACAGTACATGCAAAGTTATGAAGTCCCATTCAAAAAGCTTTGCCATGCCCAGTTCAATTGCAGCACAGCCTGCCGTGAATACAGCCCCCGTTAAGATGAAATAGGCCATTTGATTTAGAGCGATTCACACCTGGTCCGTCTGCTGGTCCGAACCGGACCGGATTCGAGTACGGTTAGCCCCCCTCTTCCTTCCCCCCCGGCTGGTCTGTGTTCACATTTGTTACAGCCACCCCTCCTGCGCAAGCCCTGCGCAGACCCCAACATAACAGCCACACGTAAATATGACAAAAAAACTGTTTATTCAAGCAACGGGTAAGCTACTCAACCAACGCCCTCCCAAACAAATTAAATAGAACCGGCAATGGGGATCTGGCCAAAATTAAAATAAGGCAGGGACAAACTCTGGGCCAACCACGTCATGGGCCGTGGGACACAGCTGCCCCCTAAACTACCAAAACATAATTCCCCCGTAAACTGACCAAAAACAAACCGCGATAACAGGACTACCGGATCCACCATCTAACAGAACAAAAGAACAAAGGTTAATAAGTCATGACTTTAGCATATAACATAACTTGGAGGTGCTGCTGGGATAGGAAGGGAGGAGGGATAAGAGATAGAGAGCCGCAAGACTGAGCTGGCAAAGGCTTATATTAACAAGCCACTCAGCCTGGAATCACCCTCACCTGGGAACCAATAGAACATAACATTAAACCACCAACAGGGGGAGGCACACCCCCTTGTAACAACATTACATTTATGGCTGCGAACCCCGGTCCGTTTACGTCAACATCACACCGAAAGTTCGTCTTATGTCGTCATAGTTATATGGCTAAATAGAGCGTAACACATTTACTTTAATATTAATATTTTTGTTTATTTGTCAGTGTCAACACCTAAATAATACTGTACGGCAGGCCTATTCAATTGGCGGCCCGCAGGCCAAATGCGGCCCTCCAACTACCCCATGTGGCCCATGAGGGGATTGCACCCGTGACCACTATGCATTAGTTCAATATACTGTATAACCACTACACGAATCAAGTCAATATATTACTGTAAATTAGTTATTAACTGTTCTACAGCCAAGACATCATGACATAGCTTGTTTGGTAATGTAATTTAGTAGTCCAGACCTAATAATCAATGTGATTAAATTAGTCTAAGTGACATATGTGCACATAGCTCCCGTAGCGCCTGTTAGTGAGGAGAATGGTTGGTACTAGTCACATTTGAAACCATACCGGTAGGAATACCTGGAATTTGTTGCCAATAATATATAACAAATGTAATTTCAGTTGTAGGACACTGCATTGCAAACTGGACGCATGTGGGCATGTTGACTTAACACATTTAGCATTAACCAAGCTGCTGGTGGATGCTCTCGTTGTCTCACTCTCGTAGATTCTCACGTAAATAATTGCCGTAAATATGTGGCCCACCAACAGTTTCTGTTGTTAAAATCTGGCCCACCTGAATTTGTAACTGAATAACCCTGGTGTAAGGTATTGTCACCATGCTATAAATGCATCCCACAGGATGGAATTGATGTGAGCTGCTTACATTTAGAAGGATTTTTGTGAAGACAGGCTGGTAGTGCAAAGTGAGTTTTTAGCTTTGCTTGCAGTTGCCGTCAGAGCACCCCGCGTTGCATACGCCAAAGGTGCGCGAACAGTACGATTACCTGCAATTTTGTTTCGGTACAACAAAATACTGTCAGTGTTGAGAGCTAGGTTATCAAAGCAAAACTTGCCAGCCGACGTTAAAGTAGTCTACCGGTAGTCCTACAGTCGTCTTCAGGGTTATACATTCTTATACAACCTATAAAAAGGAGATTTACTTCGTTGACCACAGTGTAGGCTACCTTTCCCATGATCATGTCATACAACCGCTCAACAAACTGTTAAAACAAACATGTTAGTCATCAACAACAGCAGTGTTTACTTCTTGTTTTTAGCACACCCAAGATCGGATAGCGTTCACACCAGAGCGAACTGTGCTGGAGTTCGGATGGACCGTACCCGAGACCTCTGCTTTCTGGAGGACCCGGGTCCGGTCCCGGGTGCGCACCCGAGTTCAGAAGAGAGCATTCACACCAACAAACTGGACTAACGGCTCAAGTGAACTCGGGTGCGCACCATAAACTCAAGTGTGAATACACCCTTAATCTGTAGTGAACAACCCATTTAAAAGCCTAGAACATTTCAATGGCATTTAATTCATGTTTACTCACCGTGTCTATTACTTCCTTCCATGCTTTGGCTACACATTCCTCTTTTGATGTGATTGCAGCTTCTGTAAGGTTTCTATCAAACTCTTCCTTTATGTTTATCAAAAGGTCGCTTATTCCTTTTAGCTGTTGTTCCAGGCAGGACTCAACACATGACTTCCTTTCTGACTTTTGCTTTTCATTCTGGAGTACCACATGTAAGAAAAATATGAAGAGCGATTAAAAGTAAACCTAAATTTGCCGACTGGTTAAGGTTGTCAAATAATGTCAAAATAACCAGTAGGAGGCAACAATTGTGATCACTTTCCAATGGAGCGTGGCCATAATATATTCACGAAGTAAATATTGTGTCTGGTAACCACGCTAACAATCTTCAGTATCCATACGATCTTCAGCAAGACTATATGCGTTCCTTTAAACACCACCAAGCATTCTTACTCCTCTCCCCCCAACTCTCATTCCCTCTTGTTCTGCTAAACTACTCCTTTCTGGTCCTCTACCTCTCCCTAGCCCAACATTCCCTCTCCCTGACCAAACTATCCCTCTCTGGTGTCCAGGCATGATTATTTATTTTTCTTTTGAGAAAGTTGTTCTGTATCCACACTATGAACTCAATCCTTTTTACTGCTTTGTGTTTCTCTGTGTAATTGAAAGTATTACACCTGGGAATGAGTCCTTACCCCAAGTGAAGGAGTTTAAGTGCCTTGGGGTCTTGTTCGTGAGGGGACTATGGAGCGATAGATTGGCCGGAGAATCGGAGCAGCGGGAGCGGTATTGCAATCGCTTTACCACACCATGGTGATGAAAAGAGAGCTGAGCCGGAAGGCAAAGCTCTCGATCTACCGGGCAATTTTTGTTCCTACCCTCACCTATGG
>JAODTR010006022.1:0-32053 GCA_025399935.1 Amblyopsis rosae
CACCTGCTGGTATACACATCCTCCAGGGAAGGCAGGCTGGAGCCGATGATCCTCTGAGCCGATTTCACCACCCGTTGGTAGTTTTCAATGAAAAACATAATTATTTCACACAGGCCATCATCTATGCCATTGCTGGAGTGGATAACCTGTCCATTAAGAAGGCAGAGGAAAAGTACCTTGAAGGACGGAACATAAGTAAAAGGTGAGCACTGAACCTTAATAATAATACAAAAATAGTTTGCTGTCCTATTTATTTTCTACTGACCTTTTTATCTTATCATAGAGAAAGACAGGCGTTTGACCAGATGATTGAACAGCAGATGGTGAATAGATGAGTGCTTCAGAATACTGTGGCAGCAATATACAACCGAATATTGACCTGGCAATATACTCCTGACAATTTCAATGCATTTATATATTTTTTATACTGCTTTTCTTTACAATAAAATGTAATAAAATGTCTCCCACTGGATAAAAAAAATTACATTTATCAGAACTAATTAAAAGACATAAAATAATGTGATATGTGATTGTTGAATCTGCAAACTTTTTCTATAGTTGGTCCAGTTTAACACAGAATGTTCATGTGCCATGATTGACTGTTCACAATCTAAATATAAAGTGTAAGTTTATACATACCAAGCTTTAGACCAACATTGTTACATACATAATGTAAAATGCTTGTTAAATAAACTCATTCTGAAATATTTTTCCAATCTTCATTATATGAATGGGTACAACAACATGCATGTAGACTTCTGCAATAAGATAAATTAAGATATTTAATTGAAACAGTCTTTAATGCTATGACAAATTAAGTTGATTTACACCTAATTAGTTTATTTAATTTATTGGTTTCATATCTTAATTTGTATAATAAATTATTATTGCGTTTAAGGTACTATGTTAGGCTATTGTTTAACACACTGCTGGCCGTCTCATTGTAGCTATATCATCATTAGTTCACGACTGTAGCTGTCTTTTGTTTTAATTCCAAATGTAATGCTTGATGGGAAAGTAGTTAACTACCAATGCCAATGTCTCTTCGTCACTAACTACACAGAGACAGCAGATGGCGCTGTGTCACCACCGTTTACCGGTGTGGTCCTGCGGTTTAACATCTGACAGACGGTAGGCCTACATGCGTCTACGACTATAGTGCGTGCATGTGTGTATGGAAGAAATGTCATGTAGGCTGAATGTGATTTCAGTCCAGGTCCGTTTTAAATTAGAACTATATCGACTAGTCTACAATATAGCTTTTGGCTACCTGGAATAATTTGTAGTAGGCCTATCCACTTGAGATGGACTAAATGTGTCGTCATTAAGTAACAATCATAGATGATCTGCTACCATTTCCAATGGAATAGGCAGCATTGTAGATAGGCTATATGGCTACATCATTATTTTGAGTGCATTTGATTTAAAGCATATTCTCTTCTGTAAACTCATTATTTTGTCGAGATATCTTCTACTAAAAAAAAAAAAAAAAACATGAACCTGACCATGATTGGTCATCCTCATGTGAGTGGGCTGGTAGGACCCGCCCATATCCAGATGTGCGCCTTTCTCTTCTCATTCAGTCCAGTCTCCTCTGGTGACTTCTGTGAAGTGCAGAGCTGGCGCCAAGCACTCAGCAGCCTAATGTAGGCCTACCTATAGCCTATATATTTAAGACAGGGAGTTGGTGTTGGTTGCTGCTTATAAAGACTTGTATGAAATCTCCCACCTTAAATTGCATTTCACTTGTAGTGTGTGAACCGTGCGTGAATTAGCCGCAATGAAGGACGATCGGTGTGAATGCGGAGCCGGAGCGCAGAGCGCAGGACCCCATTCATAAGAACAACGATTTAGTTTGCTGCAGCAGCACAGCAGGTATTACAGACCTCCTCGCTAGTTGCTCTGTAGGAAGATCACGGACTCGTTTCTACGCAAACCTAAGGACCTGTGTGAATTAGGCTACTGCGGATTTCTTCAGTTATAATTGATCTCAGACAATTATTGTAACTATTCTGCTACTGATTTTTTGTAGTTAAAGAAAATAGTAATTTCCCACCAAACGGAATACGGTATTTCTGCATGGATTTGGACATTTTGAGAGGTTGTCTCAAGATTAAGACCATCCTGCAGGGTCGTGGGATTAATTGAAATCGAGCTGGTCTTCTTGGATGTGAAAGAACGGAAGTTACATTTTTACCCTGCCCTCTTATCCCCTCGTTCTTTTTTCTTTCGTCTCACCACGAACATGACTTCACTGTCGGGGACCAAGGAGAGGTCTGTGACCAGTCGGCCGAGAAAATATGGGGTAAGTGTTCTTTCCACTAAATGGATTCGCGCTCACTCACTGGGATGCAACAGAGATTGGGCTACTACCACTTAAAAACTGGACGCTTAAATAAGCAAAACTTACAAAACGTTTCATTTACATATTCCATAAGGTGTAGGCTACATGACATAGACTACAGGTAAATGAGACGTGATTCAATCAACCCATTATTACAATGATCCCCTAAGTCTTTATATGAGCCTCATGTATACCCATATTATCAGCATAATTAATGTAGTACTGACTTGGTATAGACTTCATCAGGTCTAGATTTCTGGTCCCGGTTCGTGCAAGGCATTATATTAGTGCAATTGTAATGTGTATTGAGAGGGAAAAGCCATGTAACCCCCCACATCCAAACCCCACCACACCTGTAATGATCAATTAATCATTTCAAAATGTATACAAAGAGCCATGGTTGTTCTAAGTTACTGTTCATAATGTTGCCTCCCTAGGTGACGGACACCTCCCCTACAAAGTCTGCCTCCTTCTCCCCTGAGACGTGGTACCGGAAGGCTTATGAGGAGTCGTCCCGTGCCGCTATGAGGCCCACTCCGGAGGGTGCGGGCTCCATGCCCAGCTCCACAGGCACGCCGTCGCCGGGCTCCGGGACATCTTCGCCGGGCTCTTTCTCTGGCTCACCGGGAACTATATCCCCAGGGATATGCACAGGGTCGCCGGGGTCCCTGGGGGGATCCCCGGGCTTCGGGACGGGGTCCCCCGGCTCGGGCAGCGGGAGCTCCCCAGGTAGTGAGCGAGGGGTGTGGTGCGAGAACTGTCACGCCAGGCTGACGGAGCTCAAGAGACAGGCACTGAAGCTGCTTATACCTGGGCCTTACTCCAGCAAGGTAACACATGCTGTGTGTGTGTGTGTGTGTGTGTGTGTGTGTTATTGATCCTTTGGAGAACACATGACCTCTTGTTGATGGATTGAATATTTTATGAAAGGACATTTGGACATTATCTGTCATCATTCCCTTACTTTTTAAGTTTCTACGCTGTATTGTTTTGGTGATCATATCATATTCTATTTGGGCTTCCTTGGCACTAGAACAGGTCTGTTCTCTGCCTCAGATCAAATCAGTCTGTCCCATAAAGTCAACCCTTTTGTCCCAGCTATAATCTATTTAATATATATTTATTTTCCACCTGTAGTCAATGCTTTCTTTTCCATCTTACTCTTTCTGTCTCAGATAGTCTACCCTCTCTCAGCTACACAGTCTACTCCCATATCATGGCTATTCTTTACATACTGTATATCAAACATGGTATCGGTATACTGACATTGTGCTGCCAAGGTCACAACAGATAACATCATCTCCTAATCCATACCGCATGCATACAAGAAGAACATGATGAATACTGATAGCATTGTTTTCTATTTTTTCCTTGCAGTATACCATACACCCGATTGGTCATCTCAACAGATCAATGGCTGTACCCCGCTTTTAGAGCATATAATCATGATGTATTACTGGAACATATTTATTGTTTATAGCATGGTTTAATCCATTAACAGTTTGCTGCCTTTTTGTGGGTTTTCTTTGACATTTGATTTCTGTTTGCTGGCAGCCAATGCAATCAATTCCAGTGTCATTGGAGGTTTTTTAGACAAATTGAGGGGAATGTCTAGTCTCGCGAGACCATCCTGATCTTGCAAGCTTCATTTTGATTTCACGGTGAGAATCAGTCCGGAGAGCCTGAGATCCTTGCGACTGAGTCCGAGTAACAACTGAACTGACCAATCAGCGTCATACTGATAGCTACGGCCGTGGTTTAGGTGCGACGGAAGTGACTTGAAAACAATCAAGGCGGACCGATGGTTCATCCAATCAACTGCCAAGTGCCTGACCTAGACGTCTCCTCAGATAGATGTGTGTCTGACAATCCATCTGACATGTCAGTTTAGGGAAGATCATGGTTGCAGCCGGAATATGTAAGAGTGGAATACAAATGGACTGACCCTATTGGAAATCACTCGTTATAATTTAGTCTTATGTTAGACGAGATATACTATAATCATTGAAGAAATACTTATTTAAACAAATTTTTGTTGGGTTAATGTGGGTACATTCCTTACGTCTACACGTCTATGATTCCTGAACACATCCATTATATGGCATTCGTGAAAGCACGGCTTGGGTTTTGCTGTTGTTGCAGTTGGCAAGATTTTAGTAATGAACCCACAGGGCCTGAGCAGGAGGCTAGGAGTTATTTGAGTTATGAACCCACAGGGCCTGAGCAGGAGGCTAGGAGTTAATTGAGTTATGAACCCACAGGGCCTGAGCAGGAGGCTAGGAGTTAATTGGTAACAAATAAGCACATTTTATGCAGCATGGGGGCTAACAAAGTGCAGCTAGCAAGGGAGAGGGAAGCAGACAAGAATCAGAAACTAGATAGAGGAGGGAGATGGGGGGGGGGCTTAGTTTCTAATTAGATGCTGAACATGGAGTTAGGAACAGTAGGGGTTAATGGAGACAGTTGTGGTAGACTGCTAATTAAAACATTGTTCATGAGGTTGGGTTTAGGTTTTGGTTGATTTAACACTCTTTTCTGTGGTTACCATTACTGGTGCCTGTAATATACTGTAGAGATGTGTGTGCGCATGGTTGTTTGCGTGTTTATGCATGCATGTTTTGCCTGCATATGGTCCGTGTGTGTGGAGCATATCTAGCCAGCTGAAAATGAGGAGGTTATAAATGTTTACTGTACATTCTTAGTCAGGGTGAGCCAAATTCTCCTATTTGGCTCAATTTTATGTACTGTTTATGTACTGTCATATTATATCTAATTTATAACTTGAGTGAAGGAGAAATGTATGTGCATTTTAAGAAAATTCTGATTTTGAAAGATAGGGAAAATGAATTTGCAGTTGTTTTTGTTTTCTTGTTGCTAAGTTGTGTGTGCATGGATGTGTGTGCTGGGTTGACCTCTATCTCACCTCTAGTTCTTGATTCCTAGTCACAGTGTGTATTCACACACATTGTTTGAATATACTAAGATACATATTCAGACTTTTAAGACACTACTATACTGTAGCTAAGTAAAAGCATCCATACTTTCAAGCTCTGCCTTTGCTGTTTGCTTGTACTTGAGCATCAGTCTGGGAACCTTTCAAGTCTGTTCGGCCTGTTTGAACCCTCGGCCAATCATTGTCTAGGTGGGTAGTTCAGTTAATGCTGACAGCAATCAGGTGCCTTGGTCCGGAAATTGGCTCGTCATGCTTCTGATTGGCTGAAAGTGGTCCAAATGCCTCGCCTGGCGTAACCAGAATCAGTATTCACTTGGTGAATATGGCCTGGCTACGCTGCATTGGGAAGTGCTCACAGTCATTGTCTCCTACTGGGCATAGACATCTGGTTAGCTTGAAACTATTGGACAGCCTTTAACCAATCAGCGTTGCTACAGCTGTTTGGATCGCCTCATCTGTCGCCTATCTATCACCATCTATCATCTATCACCATTTAGAAATACGCTTTACTTCAATGTCATCTCACTAACCCACCATGATTGGTGGCTGTGAAAAACAGGGTTTCAAGACAATAATCATAATATATATAATAAGGATTATGCTGATAGCAATAGTCAGGTGAAGCCAGGCGACCAAATACTGTATCTGCTAACAATTGAATTGACATCTGCATGATGAGAGGAGGGGAGAGGAGGAGCGGAGGAGCGTTTCTAGGCTGTTATGCAGAGTAGAACCAATGGGGGAGCTTGCTAATCAGGATTGTTTTACCATCCTGACTCTGTACACCCAATGTGCAATGTACAATTTAGCAGACAAGTTCATCCAAGCCGATACAGCATTAAGGAGCAGGTAGGGATAGACCTCTGGCATGTTGTTACATAAGATCTTTCAGCTGGGAGTGGACAACCCTAGCCTAGCCCCTCCTGTTTCCCTGCCCAGTAATGTCATCGTGTGGCATGGCACAGCATGCCCACTATAAGCTTTGTCTGCTACTGTTTGCCACACATGAGCAGTTCTGGGTACCTTGACATGTATTGAGAGAGCTCATTACCTCCCTGCAGACAGATTTGCTGATGGCTGGTTGGGACCTTAGTGAACAATAGACTGCTCCTGGTGAAGGATTTTTCTAGCGTGCATGCGTGTGTGTATGTGTATGTGTGTGTGTGTTTGTCAAAGATGTCTTGAATGTGACCTGCTAATCTTGCTATAACCCTGGTGAACTGCCAGAGCAGGGGTTGTGTGTGTGTGTGTGCGTGCATGTGTGTCCTGCTAGTGTGCTGTCAACAGCAGACACCATGATATTCCCTCTGGAGATAGAGACATATGTGCCCCCTCACCGCTACATGCATGTATGCACGCACGCTCTCACACACACACACACACACATACACACACACACACACACACGCACACACGCACGCTCACACACACACACACACCCACACACACACACACACACACACACGCTCGCTCACACACACACACACGCACGCTCACACACACCCACCCACACACACACACACATACGCACGCACACACACGCACGCTCACACACACACACACACACACACGCACGCTCACATACACCCACCCACCCACATACACACACACACACACGTGTTAATAATATGCTAATGATGACCTTCACCAGTCTAACTATTGAATATATTGCTGTCTAGGTGTCTTCAGGGTGTGTGTGTGTAGGTAAGGGGGGGTTTGAGTGGGGGTTAGTTGGGAGGTTGAATGTCTATGTGTCACTGTATGCTTGTAGGGCATGTACAGTGTCTGTGGGTGGGTGTCTGTGCGAACAATGCAATCATCACTGCAGATGAGTTACAAAGTGGACCAGCTGAAGTCATGTTGAGACTGACATGACTGTCCGACTCACAGCTGGAAGAACACACAAGTTTAAACCCCAGTGTGGTCTGTTGTTTTATAAATATGATATGTTTCATTTATTGTGTTTAGAACATTTGTGTTTGCTGTGCAGTATATCCTTTGAAATTGTTAAATTTTGTAAGCAGTAGATAGGCACAATCTTTCTCTTTCCAAATCAAATTCAATATAATCGATTGCGTGAATGTGGATGTAAATAACAGTGTGGAAATTGATGTCTCAATTTGTGGTGCAATCTGTAAAAGACAATACACAGCAAGGCGCAGAATAGATCGAACTTGGTGTGTGTGTGTGTGTGTGTGTGTGTGTGTGTGTGTGTGTGCACGCGCGCACGTGTCTATTTACTATGTGTGATGGGGAGACAGAGAAACGTGAAATGCACCCATATTTAATAGACATGGGGAAAGAGAATGTCATCTAACCAGCGAAGGGGGCAGATATATTAATGGAGGGAGAGAAGGAGTTTTATGTGAAATGTGGATGCTTTTGTTTTTACCGTCACAGTCGTGAAGCCCAATTGACTCAGTCTCAGTTCATGTGTAGACCATATACCTTTACTGCGTGTGATGTAGCAGAGAGAATGAGAGACAGACATACACATGAATAGCAGAGTGAAGGACAGGGGAACACAGACAGACAGACATACAGGCTAGGCAGGATAGACAGAACAGATCATTTTTTTATGTGTCTGTTTTGCCAGCAGAAAATATGAGGTTCACAGAGCTTCAGATGGTTCTTTGTGGGGGTTATAATGAGCAGTGTATAGGTTTACAGGTTTGCACACACACATTTTGTAGCCACAGGGCTCCAAAGCACATCTGGCCATACAGCTGTTGTCATTTAAGGTTTTGGTCCCTGTTTTACTGGTGTGTGTGTGTGTGTGTGTGTGTGTGTGTGTGTGTGTGTGTGTGTATGTTTGTCTGCGTGTGCATGAGTGCAACCATTGCATGCATGCCCAAATCATCAATAGATGGAGAGTAATCTGTTTTTGGTTAGTCCAGTTCAGCTCATGAAAGTGGGTCAGGGTGCATATGTGAATGCGCAGGTCGAGAGAGAGAGAGTAAGAGAGAGAGAGAGAGAGAGAGAGAGAGAGAACTCTACTGGAAGACATACAAAAAATAGTATTCCTAACATCCTGCAAACTGACACACTTACCCCACAAAAGGATGTCCTTTTACTATGGAGCTTTCCAGAGTTCCATATGGCCCAGGTCAGGAGTCTATCCTATCACAGCATTCTACTTCAGCTGTCAAGTTATCAGGATACATGCGGTTGGCTGCGTATGCTGTGTACAGTATGTACTCCTGTATAATCTAAAGCAGCCTCATAGGATTTGGTGGATATTGTATTTTGTTAGCAGGCTTCTGTTTGTAATACTTTAAATTATTTTCCACACAGAGTCTAAATATGGTTATTTCTAGAAACGCACATTTCAATGTAACATCTAATCGCACACACAACATATTGATAATATGTCAACCAGACACAACATTTAGTTGTTTTTGCCAAGAACGCAGTACTCTATTCTGTCTGTGTCCAAAGAATGCTTGTGTCTCATTGGGGAAAATGTAGCATACATAAAACTAGATTATCCAATCCTAGAGAGTGTACAATATAATTTCAAGCAAGTGCTGTAATTAGCAGATTATCAGATCAGATGAAATCTAAGTGCAATGCAAGTTCCTACTTTTGTTTCCCCAAAGGGGCGTTTCTCTCTAAACAGGTAGCAACCTATCCCATAATAATAAAACCCCTGAACACCACAGCAGCAGGGCCCTGGCAACAGCAACAGCTGCCGTTGCTACGGTAGCGGCATGTGACAGATGTGAGCTGCATACATATCTCTGTCAACGTTAATGGATTGCTGCATAGTTTGGATTGTGTGTGTCCATGTGTGCGTCTGCTTGTGTCTGCGAGCAAAATGCATGGAGCGTGCAGGTGATAATGGTTGTGTTCCCAGCTCTGTGTGTGTATGTGTCTGTCTGTGTCTGTGTCTGTGTCTGTGTGTGTGTGTGTGTGTGTGTGTCTGTCTGTCTGTGTGTGTGTGTGTGTGTGTGTGTGTGTGTGTGTGTCTGTCTGTGTATGTGTGCGTGTGTATGTGTGTGTCTGTGTGTGTGTGTGTGTGTGTGTGTGAGTGAGTGAGTGAGTGTGTGCATGTGTGTATGTGTCTGTCTGTGTGTGTGCGTGTGTATGTGTGTGTCTGTGTGTGTGTGTAAGTGAGTGAGTGTGTGCATGTGTGTATGTGTCTGTCTGTGTGTGTGTGCGTGTGTGTGTGTCTGTCTGTGTGTGTGTGTGCGTGTGTCTATGTGTGTGTGTGTGTGTGTATGTGTCAGTCTGTCTGTGTCTGTGTCTGTGTGTGTCTGTCTGTGTGTGTGTGTGTGTGTGTCTGTCTGTGTGTGTGAGTGAGTGTTAATGCCCCCTGATGCCTCTCAGGTGTAGAAGCATTACCATATAAAGAGGAGTTTATATCAATACCAAGAGACAGTGTGGATGCTGATGCAGGCTGAATTCAAAAGCTTCTCAATGGCTGTCTCTCTAACTGATGCTGTACTTCCACACACACATAATGATATAATAAAATAGCTGCCGTGGAGAGCTTCACAGATCACCCTATTTGTGGGCGATACCATTTACAGATCTTTTTTTTTCTTTAAAATATAAATCACAATTTTTTTAAAGGATGTGTCTGTGTCTCTATCTCTTATGCGTAGTGTAGGCAAAGGAAAATATGGCAATATGAAGCTTACTGCAGAGAGGTGATAGGCAGATCATCACCCATCATATATCTTAAAATATAAATATCTTTCACATTGCTGTTTGCGTCTGCTACATAAAAACTGTTGCTTGAATTGACAATGAATTGAAAAACTTACTTTTCATTATCACACATTGTCATGTGTTTGTAATGTTTTGTATGCACAGTATGTGCGCTATATCAGCTAACGAGAACATTAGTATCTTGATGTCTCTTTCTCTCTGTGGCATTTCCTTTTAACACACACATCTTTACACCATGCATTAATTTGAGACATGACGCCCTATTAGCCTAGAATACACGGACAGTGTGTAAATCAGTCTACTGTGCTGTATCTCTCCACTCTCTCTGTGTGTGCATGGAGAGTGTCAGGGTGTGTTTACATCTAAATTAAACTCTGAGAGGTGAGGCGAAGGAACGAGGGATGAGGCGTGAGGTGAAAGAGGAGGAGGTGGAGGAGGAGGGAGGAGTTGGTTCAGGAGCAGTGTGTCAGGGCTAATAAGAGGAGAGAGTGGATGAGGAGATTTTTGTTCCTAATAGTGTCATCATTGTCATTACAGTCCCTGACCCAGACACACTTAATTAGAATAACCAGCCCAATCTTCAGGCTGCTGTACACGTGCGCACATTTGTGTTCACCACAGTCCATCTAGAGTTCAGTGTGTCTTCTTTCTTTCTTTCTTTCTTTCTTTCTTTCTTCCTTTTCTCTATCTGTTGCTGCTATCCAGCAGTATTAGCCTTTGGCTGAATAACTGCAAGACCAACATTTTTTTTATGGTATGGCTTACCTTACAGACTTTGTGACTTGTGTGTGCATGTCTGTTACAGATGTAGTACAATAGTTTAATTAGGGTGTTTCCAGGATCAATCAGTTGCGATGATTTGATCACACACACACTCACACACGCACACACACACACACACACACACACACACACACACACTTGCTTGTAAACACACTCACAAACCCTCACAATAAAATACAGTATTGATAAATTACAGTACAAACACACAGCGATGCACACATTTATATTACTTTTTACATAAACATTTAAAGTAACACAGCATAATAAATGAACACACATACACATGCACATACACACACACACACAACACATGTCTCGATTATGGCAGCAGTGCCTGGCCTGTAGTCCATGGCTACCATGGCAACTGCCTCTCGATCACCTTGACACCAGAAAAAGAAGTGAAAAGGACGGTGCAGTTTATACGTCTTCTTTGTCTCGCTATTAAAATATATAGTGAATTTACTGAATGTATGAGTAATGTAATGTATCTATCTATCTATCTATCTATCTATCTATCTATCTGCCTGTCTGTCTGTCTATGTGCCTGTCTGTCTGTCTGTCTGTCTGTCTGCTTATCTAAATAGGCTATCTGTCTGTCTGACTATCTGTCTTCTCAAGTATGTGAAAAAATTAGTTCATGCAAATAAAATTTAAATCGGATGGTGCCCAGCTTTACCCATTAACCATTTTATTTACATAAGTGAGGTCCACACTTCTAACATTGGCCAAGCAAACCTGCTGACTGAAACTGACAAGTCTCTCTCTCTCTCTCTCTCTCTCTCTCTCTCTCTCTCTCTCTCTCTCTCACACACACACACACACACACGCACACACACACACGCACATGCACACAGCCACACCACATGCCACCAGCAGTGACACTAAACACACTGTCACATGGTCATATCTAACACGTCTATCTTCAGCGACTCACGCTACAAAAGTCTCATGACAGTCAGAGGTGCGAGAGAGAGTGTGTTGGAGAAACTGCAGACATGGGACACAAAATAGATGTGTTATGAGGGTGATATAATCAGTACTGAAGTCTGACTAGCTCACTAATTATCTTAATCACAAATTCTTAAATCAGAATTGGCTGATTTGTGAGCCGATAGTTCACTCAGGGACAGGATAAGTGAGTGGTTTGAGTGGTTGACACACAGGTTGTGGGTAACATACCTAGACTACTTGTAAGTGTCCTTGAGCAAGATAACTAACCCCCTATACCCATTCTTAATACCTGTAATTGTACTCACTTGCTGTGTTGCTTTGGAGCATCTGCGAATTGATCTCCCTGTATTTGTAATCACTCTAATCTTATAGTGGTCAGTCATTCATTCACATCGACCTCAAATCAAAACAGTATCGCTTTGCTGTCCTCGAAATGCATTGTGAAGTAAAGCGCAGTGTTACGGCTTTTTTGATACAAGCGGTGTTCGCCACTTTGTTTATGTTTCTATTTACGGAGCCAGGGCTGTGTAGAAGTATCGGATACTTTTTTCAACACGCACAGAGAACGGTAAACTAGCGAAATGCGAAGAGATATTAGTTGAATTTGACAAAAAGTGTATTAGCTTACATTTAGCTTGCAATAGCTGACTATAACTTTAATATGAGTCACAATTGTAGTTAGAGAGACAGTGGTAAAGGCAAATTGTAGGGTAGGTTATATTCATCCAAGATGTTGCTATTATCGTTGACTTGGGACTAATATGATGAACATACAGTAATGTCACAACTTTAGCACATTATTGCTTACGTTTCCTACAACCCAAACTAGAGAGTGCTGCCGTTCCTTCTTCCACATGGAACGTATCAGTGTGTTTTCCAACTTGCCACAAACATGACTGACACTTGGACCCAGACCCACACACAGCGGTACACATCTCCTGCAGCCATGTGGTGGCATCAGTATTAGCCTGTAGGTCTTATTTACAGCGTGTGAGCTCACTGCTGTGTGTGGGTCCACAGACCAGACGTCCACATGACAACAACCACAGCAGGCTTTGAAGCCCTCTAAAAGACACGCTGCTCTTTCACACTGGATATATTCCAATAACACTTTCTGTGCATAGTGTGTGCTGTTGGCGTTATTCTAAACGTTTTACTGTATATGGCCATATCGCAAAATGTGCATGATCAAATTCTTCACTGGAAGAAAAAAAAATGTCTGGGAATGTATCTGGGAGACCTTCTCTTGAGACAGTGTAATACAAATCTGATGACGGGAAGAATGATGCTAATGCTAATGACACGGTTGATGTGCATGCTAACACTGGCAGTGTAGCCATACCTGTTAGGGTCAGGAAGTTAGGCTTGTGCCGGCCGGTTTACAAGCACTGTAATAGCATTCCTGCTATAAAAACACCAGTGTGTGTGTGTGTGTGTGTGTGTGTGTGTGTGTGTGCGTGTACGTGCACTTCCTATTGCTTAACAATCTAGGTTAAGAGGGTGACTGGTGCCAAAGCTATGTGGAAAAGAAGAGCGTGTGGCCACAATAAGGAGTGCTAGCCTATTGTGGCCAAGCCTTGTAAAGGGCAGGAGGTGAGAGGAGAACAAGGTTGGAGGAGAAGCTAACGTGCATGTCACAGGAGCAGTACAACAAGCAACATGAGCTAGGTGCTTTTAGGGCAATTTACAAGCCTGTTTCACCAAATTTGATTTAACTTAAATAAGAATGTCTTCCAAAAATTGATGTTTCCTGTCGGTATCTCAGTGTTCTAAAGCAATGTTTTGATTGGACATTGTGTGTGTGTGTGTGTGTTTGATTGATTGTGTGAACCTGAAATCAGATTCTTACATAACACACATTTGTTGTTTTGTCCTCTTGCCTTTTCCAATTCAGTTATTCACCCTTGGATCATCTTACTGACTGTAATACATGTATACATCATATACTCTTTCTCCCCTGGTTCTTGGCAGCAGCCAGCATCCATTCAGGGGAGTTTGCGTTCTCCTCCATATTGCCAACTCATCAAGGACAGAGAGATAGGTGTAGTGAGAGAGAGACATTTGAAGAGAGAGGGAACAGAGAAAAGAGAGAAGCAAGGAGTCGAGCAAGAGGGAATTAAATTGCCTGTTTGCTCGCACAATCAGAGAGAGAATAGCCTCCAGCTATTAAACCTTCCCATTACTGTGGGCAGATGGAGCCTGAGAGCCTCTGTTTAGTGGGGCCTGAAGTGGCGGCGGTTGTTTATTGTTATCTGCTATTGATTATGTGACCTGGCCACAGACAGGTGTCAGAGAGAGACGGGTTCTCATTGTATATATACTGTGTGTATCTGCCTCTCTCTCCCTCTCCATCCCTTACTCTTTTGTTGTTCTTTATTTCCATCTTGGTTGCTTTCTGTAACACGTCTTCTCTCCATACTGTAGGAGTGATGCGTTTTCCATTAATCCTGTAGTGTCGTATGTAGCTAGTTAAAAACACTTTGACATAAGGCAGCATTTGATTAGCATTATTTTAAAGGCTGCTCTTGAGCCTGGCATGACAGAACAAGTACTAGAAGTTTTAGGGTTTGTTCAGTGGGGTCCTACATTGCATTTAGCGGTTTGGGTTTTTAATTTAAATGTTTGCTATAAGTTTAGTATCTTATTATAAAATACAATTTTTTATTTTATTGAATTTTTTTGTTAAGAACCACAACTTTTACGGGGTTATTTTTGTAAACTGTAGCAACTGCATATAACATGTTACTGACCATGCATGCTATGCAATGTGCTTGTCTGTATGGGCATTGTGTTTAATTGAACATTAGGAACATTTTGCTTAATCCACCCACTGTGTGGGTTTAAAGCTATTATGTATCTGAACATGCATACGCCGCTGTCAGCAATTATTCACTTTGTGAGAGGTGTTGTCTCTATTTGAACAAGCAGGCTTGTGTGTGTGTGTGTTCGTGCGCATATTTGAAGATACCCCGCGTGCGTGCGCATGTGTGTTTGAATATGCATCCCTGTATGTGCGTGCGTGTTTGTGTGCCTTCCCCGGTGATACTCCTTAACCTTGGGATGGAGGGATGATAGGGTGGTGGAGGGGAAGAGCGGCTGAATGGGAGGGTGCGAGGGAAGGAAAAGAGAGCGCGTGCTCTGGTCTAGGGTACGGCAAGATGGATTACCCCTCACCCAGAATGCAATTTGTCACTGTCAGGAGGGTGGGGGAGGGGGGGAGGTGGGGAGGAGTAAGGGGAGCCATGGAGAAAAGAGAAAACGTATGAAGGAGAACGAGCGAGGTAACACTCGTGAGAGCACTGCAGCGGCATGTTAAAAGTGAGCGACGAAGTAAAGTCTGTATAACAATACAATGTGCCCTCTTATTGTGTTAAACCACTGTAGTTTTACAGGTGGAGAGTGAGCTATCTGAGTACATGGTATGGGTCACGGGGTAGCAAGAGTCGCCATGTTTTACCAATCTGGTAAGTGTTGGCACAGCTGCATCTATCATTAACCACATTGTTAGCATTTAGACCAAGAGCAGCCTTTTCTTTTTTCGTTACTTTATTTTTTTTGGAGGAAATCTGCTTATTGGACCGTTTAAGATGAGATAGGAGCTCGGTGGCAGGGAACGATGGCTGGAGATGAAAACATTATAGGAAGTTATACTGCAGTGTGTAGCTCTGTGAAGCTTAGTGATAAGAACGAGAAAGCAATATATTACTGCTCTGCCTATGTGGCCAAAAAACTAGGTTTAAAAAATAAATATGCAGTACACAGTTAGCTTAGATTTATACATCATACGGTTTCATTCTCGAGAACACTTTCTAACTTCGAGCTCAAATCCAAACAATATCCCTCCGCGGTGCCGCCTTACACATTGAAACGCATTGTGAAGCAAAGCATTTTGTTGTTGTGAGCGGTATTTGCCATTTTGTTTATATTCTTATTTACAGAGCCAGGGCTGTGTATAAGATATATTTTCAACACACACAGAGAACAGCAAGCTAGCGAGATATTTGTTGAATTTAAAGTATATATGCTTACAATTAGCTTGCAGACCTGACTATACCTGTATGGAAGGTTGTATGTCTAGAATTTGGACCCTGACTCTTTGATCTCAAACCTGCTATGGGGAGCATTGCACTGTCCTGCTAGGGAAAGCTTCCATTCTATATAAACCAGTTAGCAGAGCACAGAATTAACACTTGCATGGTTAAAGTTTCATTTAACTGTATTTCTATAGCTCTTCATCAAATTAATCTTGAAGTAGGTAGAAATGACTCCCTAACCCCTTAACCATGGACTTATATTAGAAAAGAGAAAACTCCCTTTATGCTACCTCAGATATGATCAAAATGTACTTCTGTACTTTTCCATCAGAAAACAACAGGCAGCAGCATCTTTATTTTATTATGTATGTATTACACAATTATGTAAAATAGCATTCCACTGCCTAATTTACAGCCCAACTAAAATGCAAGCAAATGCAAGCAATGCAGTAAACGGCGCCATTGTAGACTACTGGCACATTTACATACAGTAAGTAGCAATTACACACAGTTCATTTACTGTCTGGCACCAATGAAGATAAGCCTATTTGAAAACAAGCGCTAGTGTTGACAACTTTCATATAAAATGGTCAGCAATATAAGAGCCTACCTTCATTTCAGTCAGCCACTGATTTTTGATGGCTGGCTAATTTAAAAACAGAAACGGTTCTGCCAGGCTACCTAATTTACACCCTAGCAGGATGTACTGCGCTGCAGTTTTAGTGTGTGCTATTAATGGCACACACGCACACGCACGCGCACACACACACACACACACACACGCACACACACACAGCCACATGATTACACAAAAACACACACACAGCCCTTGGTAAAACGTGGGAGAATGAAAGATGATAAAACAGAAAGAGAGTTAGAGCGAGGTAAATGAAGATTAAACATTGTGCTTGGAGTCTGTATTCAGTATTTTGTATCCTTTCTGGCTTATACAACCCTGCACATCCTGATCACTTAGCCTGTGTGTGTGTGTGCGTGTGTGTGTGTGCGCGCGCATGCCGTGCGTGCATGTGTGCATGAGTGCATGCATGTGTGTAGACAAACTCTTCTGGAGCTATTTTTACACACTGTAGCTACCACAGTAGCAGGATTTACAGCTGCTCAACATTAGTGTGTGTGCGTGTGTGCGTGCTTGTGTATCCAGCAGGACTGCTGCTGTACAGTCCCAGTTCACACTTACAGTAGATCCCTGTTGGCCATGGCTCCACGGTCCTAATGGATTAAATACACAGAATAGTCTAATGATAATAATAGCCTCTACAGCTTAGACAACACATTAGACTGTTTGTGTTGCCAAAGCAACAGGGACATTAATTGCCATGGCAACTCACTGGATATAAATTACCTGCAAGATCTCTTCACTGGAAGATGAATGTATAGGGGGGGATGTTAGATCTATGTTTCAAGCTATATGAACGTGTTTGATCAAATCTAACTCTGGACGAATGTTTATACAGTGTGTTTCTGTGTGTGTGTAGCACCATATCAGTGTCTGAAGAAAAAGTAGCCATGATGCATTCAGCTGACTGCTGCTTTTCCGCACACACATACACGCACACACGCAGGCAGACACACACACACACAGACACACTGTGCCTTTCGGTGTGTATTTGTGTGTAGCTATACCCATGAATGCGTGTGTGCGTGTGTGCATGTATCGGTATGTGTGTATGGGGGGTAGCACTCCCCCAATGGTATCTATATCTCACAACACACACACTGTGTGTACAACAGCCATTAGCTAGAATTAGTCCTTCTTTTATCCCTCCTTTCTATCTCTCCATGTCGCCAGCTCTTCTCCTCTCACCACCTCTCTGCACAGGGTTAAATGAGGCGTGCTGACTGAATACGTAAGAGCAGCTATGTGTATCAAGGTATCATTTGTTTGCTGCATTGTTTGCTGCAGTTTACAAACCTGCTTTATAGACATGTAGAGGAGGCCTACAATACTCTTCTCAATCCTTGATAGGAAAATGTCACTGTTGCTTTGCTGTATATTCTGAAAATTTGGTTTAAAAAAAAAAAAAAGAAACTTGGAGGTAGAAAAACAAACGATTCTCATGTTCTGTTATTAACAACCGGAAATGGAGATAGACAGAAATGGTGTCTGTTTACATTATTCTCTGGTGCTCGGGGGACGTCTTTTTCTTTTGTTCCACATTTCTTAAAGAGGAGCCAGGGTGTTTTCCAGGGAAAAGGTTCTTACTCTTAATGTGTAGAGGCTGTTGTGTGTCACATGCTATTTTCCCCTTCATGTGTTCTGCTCAGAAGCTATGTTTATGACACCCTGTCAGGTGTGTGTGTGTGTGTGTGTATGTGTGTGTGTGTGCAGGCCCCCAGATATGAACCTGCTTCACTTACTGTATGAAGTCCCAAAGCAGAAAATCCCAAACCTTAACATGTCTGTGAAGAATTGTGTGTGTGTGTGTGTGTGTGTGTGTGTGTATGTGCGTGCATGTGTGTGTGTGTGTGTTTGCGTGCGCTCGCGCAAATACATAATCTTTACACTTGGGAATATTGAGAGGGTGTCTGTCTAGTGTATGGAATGTATTTTTACAGTAAACTCAGAGACTGTACAGAGACTGTACAGTATATTCACATTTCATTTGTTATCCTCTGTGTACAGATATAAAACAAGCTCAGTGTAGTCTCTGAATAAGAATAAGATACATTGTTCTCCCATATGAGTATATGAGAGATCTCTCACTCATACACACATACACACAGATGTTAAATAGGTATAAGTTAAGCACAGTTACTTCTCCTCTTGCTGCATAGGGACAAGGGGGTCGAGGGAGAGATGATACTGATATCGGTTATAGCTTGTGTTTGCTCCTCCTGACACCAGCCTATCATATCTCTCTCTCTCTCTCTCTCTCTCTCTCTCTCTCTCTCTCTCTCTCTCTCTATTTTGAGTTTTTTTTCCCTGTCTTGGTTATTCAAGGATATTCCTTTCCATGCTGAGTGTGTGTGTGTGTGTTATCAGCTAGCGCTGTAGACCGGCTGCCTCTCTTCTGCTTCAGTTCACTGATCCCAGACCTGCTGAGAAAAGCACATGTGTGTGTGTGTGTGTGTGTGTGTGTGTGTGTGTGTGTGTGTGTGTGTATGTGTGTGGGAGATAATGAATAAGGAGGGTGATAAAAAGGTATGCCTTCCTGGTCCCCCACACATATCACACGCACCAATACACACACACACACGCACACACACAAAGAAGCATTTAATATCCTGAACCCATATAGCTCTCCTCCAGCTCTCTGCTTGGCTCTCCTCATCTCTCTCATCCTCCTATCAGTAGGTGATGTGAAGGATGGATGCTGTGTGGGTGTGTGTGTGCGTGCATGTGCGTGTGTATGACAGTTAGAAAGAGAGAAACTCAAAGAGAATGGTCTATTAGGGCTGGACGATTAACTGAAAAGTAATTCAAACCGAATCCAAATCCAAAACATCTAACGGACGTAATTTTCCGATGTCGTTTTTTATTTGTATTTTTAATCCTGTTCAATCAAGCGCAACGTAAATAGGGGAACACGTGTTTTACAGATAAGCCTATTTGTCGGGACCTGGATGGGACACTTGTGACAATCCCAGGCACATCAGTATATGAGCAGTATCTACAGAGAAGCGCTGCTGTTATTACTGTAACGACCATTAGTATCATTAGTAGGTGGTGTCACATAAACATTTATCAGAGCAGAACAGACTCATAATGTGTGACAGACAACTTAATTAGCTTATTATATAGCAAGGTGGGCTTTCTAACACCTACTGTTAATTTATCTGCCCATCGTAGGTCTTACAGCTTTCCAGATAGCTTCTTCCTTCTAAGTTCGAGACAAATAGATAACTTTAGCGACACCGCCTCCCTTCTTAGTAACGTCTAAGCTATAGCGATGTCAACTCTTTAATGAGACATTCCTACGGAAATACAATTTCTGGAATAATGGTTCTAAAATATCACAGTACGCATGCACAGACAGGATGCTTTTCATTAGGAATGATATAATATCTCATACAGTATATTAGCACTGTCTGTATGCCTTTTTGTATCTGTATATTACACTGCTGAGTTTGTCAGTCCTTTCATAAATGACTAGACTTCTGTGACAAATGGGCTGTACAGTATATTGCTGTTCATTATTACTTCATTACGATTCCTTCAGACAGGCTGCTAGCAGATATAAATATATTGACACAGAGAACACAGTTCCTGCATACAGTATACTATTTTATGTTAAATGGATGTGAGCGTGTGGAAGCCCTGTAAATTCAGCTGTAGGCCATCAACATACTGTGCGCACACACACACACACACAAACACACACCTATTTAAAAACACTAATAAAAACACTGGACTCTTTTCTCTAGTCCTTTTGGCAGCCATCCATTTCTGTCTTAACTTGGAACAACAGGGTCCTCATTGCAATGCCTACTGTGTCCACGTTAATGCACACATGGCTGCCTGTCTGTGTGTGTGTGTGTGTGAGAGGCCAAGAGAAATCAAGACAGATTATATGGTTGTTGTGTTTTTTGGCTCAAATTAAATGTTTCCATTGCTATAGGCTGTGCAACCACACATCATCAATCCATAGTTAGGAATTAAATCTGGTACTTAACTGCCTAACAAGTCTAAAACAATCCATATAGTCTTCTATGGCCTATTAAGACCATCCTGATATTTCAAGCACAATAATTTGTTCTGCTATCCACATTATTCTGGAATGTTTGAGAAAGTCAGGTGAACCTTTTCCCACACATTTTTGTAATTATGAGTTCACTCAAATTTGGCAAAAAGACTAGAACAAAACAAAAAACAAATGGGTAAACATTCTTGCGGTTTTGTTGTTGTATTAATGCCCAATATTTTTTCAAAGCCCAGTTGACTGTACCATCTCTCTCTCTCTCTCTCTCTCTCTCATTTTCTTGTTTTCTCGTTCTCTCCATTCTTCCACCACTCAAGCATGTTACTGGGTAAACATGGACATGCTTCTCTCAGAGAGAGAGAGAGAGGGAGATGCAGCGCATTACCTTTAGCCAGGAGCAAATGTGTGTGTGTGTGCGTGTGTGTGCGTGTGTGTGCGTGCGTGTGCGTGCGTGTGCGTGCGTGTGCGTGCGTGTGTGTGCGCACGCACGTGTACGACATGTATATGTGTTCTTCTTGTGGTTTGTTGACATAGCCTAACAGGCAAGTCTTGGATTCAGAGGTTGTCTTTTACTATTTCATGAAGGGTTGCTTTGCGAATAAACACAAACACATGCACGCACTCAAACACACGCACATGCACACACATAGACATGGTAAAGTAATCTTGGGCAACTAACAAGCTTGTTATTGACACTGGCACACTTGTCTGTATGTGTTTATGTGTATACAGCGCACAGTATGTTGCATTCATGATGCATAACAGGCCTCCATTATGTGCACATAGGCCACCCATTACACTTACTGAAGTGAACCATGTTGTCTAGGGCTGTTTACTTGCCTGTCTGTTTGTCTGTCTGCCTGCCTGCCTGCCTGTCTGCTTGTCTGTCTGTCTGTCTGTCTGTCTGTCTACTTGCCTGCCTTCCTGCCTGTCTGTCTGCCTGCCTGCCTGTCTGTCTGTCTGTCTGTCTGTCTGTCTGTCTACTTGCCTGCCTGCCTGCCTGTCTGTCTGTCTGTCTGTCTGTCTGTCTGCCTGCCTGTCTGCTTGTCTGCCTGCCTGCCTGCCTGCCTGCCTGTCTGTCTATCTAATTGTATTACCACAATCTGAATTGGCTGATCAACCTTTGGTCATCATGTGCCTATTGATTGAAACACACATGCGTGCGCACCCAAGCACCCACATTTCAGTCTCATGTATTGATTAAGTGTCAAAATGCAAAGAGTGCCTTTCCATCACTGTGATAAATACATACAATGTTTTCACAGATAAAATATGATGGACACATAATGTATAACGTCATGTTAGAGCAATGGATGATCAATGTAAAGTGACTCTTCCACTTGTAGACTATTTTTACACTTTAATGTACAATGTATTACAGAACCATCATGATAACCATTAAGGATGTTTAAAGCTGTTTATGTGTTAAAAACAATGTTTTTATTATTATTATTATTATTATTATTATTATTATATATTTTTTTTAAAGTTACAATTCAACTTTTACTTTCACATTTTTTTGGACAAGATGCATAACTGAACATAGTGAATGAGTTACCATCAACCGGTAGAATTGAGTGAGCCCAGGCGAGCAGAGTAAAAACGCCATACATTTACATCATGTGGTGCACCAACTGTATTGTAGATAAAACAATTCCCTGACCAACCCTTTAGACTGCCATTATATATATTACAGCCAGCCTTATGCTCATGACACATATCACAGAATAAGAGGATAAATATGTGGACCTGCAGTGGTTGTAGTGGTTGAAACATTGCCAGGATGTAGAACAAAAAGAGATGGTACTGTTCAACAGGATGTTAAATGCCTGAAGCTGAAATCTCATAAGGGACAAAGTGCAAAGCCCATTCAGCCACACGAAGAGCTGTCTGAGCTGGAAGGGGAAGATCATTGTGATCACATTTAGGAACAATGTACGGTATGCTTTTAACAAGTATTTGTTAGATGTTATATGCATGGCTCAATGCTTCCATAGTTCCCTGTCTATACTTGAACCTTCACATAAACCTTCACTTGAACCACATCACCCTGATCTTGGGTAACTGTGTAATCCTTTACATACTAAGTAAACTACACCAATAATAATACAATACTGTACAGTATACAGTCGTATACAGTGTTCACTGTTAAACATTTTAAAGTTTAGTTTCATTTAGAAGGGTTAACAAGGTAACCCATCTATTTAGTTAACACAAAGCAAAGTCTGATGAATGGTGTGTTGTGTGAAATAGTGATGTTTGTCACCTCGTGGGAGGAAATAAGGATAACCTGCATTTAAAGTAACAGCCGCCCAAATACAACGGTCGTTGTAAAGTCCAGAGGTCCTCACCCATCCCCTCCAATTGATCCTCGCCGGTGTACTAACCACCGGCCTGCAGCAGTCCACAGATCCAACGCACCCTATCCACAGTGGTCTAAACACCAATGGGGGAAGGGAGCTTGGGTTTGTCTTGTCGGATATTGTTTATGTTGTCTGAGAGCCTGTGGCTGTCTGTAAATCCCATACTAAAGCAGAGCGAAGTTTCCACGTCTTTGTGTTTCTTTCGGTCTGCACCTGTCCTGCACTCACCACTAAACCAGTGCAGTGGCAGCAGTACAGCTTGCCCCGGAGAGAGAGTCAGTAAAGGCAGGCAGGCATAGAGGGACTCACTGAACACTATTGATGTGGGTCAGAAACAATATAGGACAGAAAACAGAGGGGAGCAATGGAGGAGGTGGAGGTCAGGTTTGCCCTTCTTGTATAGAATACGTTTCCCCCTGAACCCCCGCCGCTCTGTCATACTTCCCTTCCACCACGTTTGCTGAACGTGTGTGTGTGTGTGTGCATGAATGTATTCCTATTTGAACATCCCTGTGTGTGTGTTTCTGCATTTGCACATGCTTGTTTGAGCCTGTGGTGTGTGTGTGTGTGTGTGTGTGTGCGCGTGCGTGCGCGTGTGTGTGCAGCCTCCCTGAGGCTTGATAGCTAGCGTTTCTTCTATAAATATTTATTTAGCGCCTATCTCCTCTCTGCCGTCGCCTGTACTCCTCTGGCATTCAACTTATTTATTCCTTATTTACTGTATATGTCTGTATTCAAGTTGTCTTCTCCTCTTTTATCTCCTTTCCTCTCCTCTCCTCTCCTCTCCTCTCCTCTCCTCGCTTCTGCTCTCTCCTCCCCTCTCCTTTCCTCTCCTCTCTTCTCCTCTCTTCTGCTCTCTCCTCCCCTCTCCTCTCCTCTCCTCTCCTCTCCTCTCCTCTCCTCTCTTCTGTTCTCTCCTCCCCTCTCCTCTCCTCTCCTCCCCGCCCCTCTCCTCTCCTGTGCTGTGTATGTGATGGTGTGGGGTGGTTATGCTACAGTGTACATATGCCACCACAGGACATGAGTCACCCCCCATCCCCCTCCCTGTGCCCATGCAGGACCCATCATTCTCCCTGCTGCTGCACGACAAGCTGCAGGTGCCCGGCGGCTCCGGGCGTCCGTGGAGCGAGCGCGACAGCCGCTGTGACGTGTGCTCCACCCACCTGACGCAGCTGAAGCAGGAGGCGGTGCACATGGTGCTCACCCTGGACCACTGGGACCTGTCCCCCACCTCCTCTCCCACCGCCCTGCTCGGACGCTTCGCCTCCCAGGGCGCTCCCGCTGTCCTCCCCTCCTCCTCCTCCTCCTCCTCCCCTCCTCCTCCTCCGTCCTCCTCCACATTTGCGTCAGCGGCTGTCCACTCCCACCGCTCTTCTTCTCCGAGTCCCGGCCAGACCCCCACGCCGAGCCCCAGCCACGGCCCCTCCAACCCCAGCCACGGGAGTCCCTCCATGGGGCAACCCTCCGGCCTGGCTGCCTCCAGCTCGACACCTCCAGGCTCAGGCCACAGGCTGGGGCCCAAGCCCAGCTCTCTGGGCCTGGGTGGGGTGGACAGGAGGGTGGCCTCCCCTGGGTCAGGAAAGAGCGCTGGGAGCCAGCAGCACACAGTGGCTGGTGGGAACACTCATGTTGACAGTACTGGTGGTGGTGGGAACTCTGGCACTGGAGCAGCGTTACCACCACAGTGGAGCAGAACCAGTGGAGGAGGAGTCACGCTCTATCCATACCAGGTAGGCTGGCCGCCTCTTCTCTCCTCGCCTCTCCTCTCCTCTCCTCTCCTATCTTCTCTTCTCCTCTCCTCTTCTTTCTCAGCTGTGGGCTGTGTGTGTGTGTGTGTGTGTGTGTGTGTGTGTGTGTGCTATCCTGACATAGTTGGTGTGGAGGCACATCAGGACACTTTTACTGGATTATTGCCTCAGTCAAAGGCTAGGTGTGTGTGTGTGTGTGTGTGTCAAGTAATTCAAGGGCACCTCTAAGAACAAAGCCTTCTGGGTATATGGCTGACATTTAGAGTGAGCAAGAGCGGCCGCAATGAGAGACCAAGGCGGTGTCACAGAGGCCAGAGCAGAGGCGTGAAAGAATGTCAGAAAACACACAAGGCTAGGAGGAGAGGAGCTGTTAACCACCCCGTATCATTCCAACTTCCACTGTCTTTGAGGAGAGCATTACTCCAGTTAACCTACCCTATCTTTGGCTCTGACTGGGCGGGAGAACAGGTCAGAGGCGATTGGTTTGACTGACTGGCTTGTTTTACACAAATAATTCTTGTTGTTTTGAAAATAACCAGCCATCTAGGGATTTTGGGACCCATCATACAACAAAACTAGATCCTTTTGAACTTTATGATATGGGTCCTTTTATTACGAGCAATTTGCACATTTCTTTGTAATATGATATTTGGGCCAAACATTGGTTAATATAACAAATTGTTAAATGACAGACGCCATTTCCATCAACTCTTTGGGTGAGCTCCATGCTCACTGACCTTGCGTTGACTCTGTTTGGTAAAAAGATGGTAGCAAAAGGTGGGAGTGGTTCTGATGAAGGCGCAGGGGAAAGCATGCCTGTTCAGAGAACATTGACAGAGAAATGGAAAGAGAAGAGGCAGAAAGTTAGAATACGGGAGACAAAAAGACATAGAAAAGAGCTCCACTTACGGAGGGAACACTCAAGGACACGAGCGTTTCAGAGGTGTTTGAACGAAGATTGGAGCGATGATACGCCGTGTGTATGTGCATGCGTATGCATTCTGCAGATGTAATAATTCATACAGTGATAATTAAGACTCTGGGGACGCCTATGTCACGCACGCACACACACACACACACGCGCACACACACACACACGCACACACAGTCTGCTTCCAGTCTCTGTGCATTCTTCTCTCCTTCTCTCAGTCTTTCTCTTGCTCTCCATCCCCCTCACCCCGTTATTCTTCTCTTTCTCTCACTCTTTCCGCATCTCAAAAATGTTCGCTCCAAGCGTAAATCCACCGAGCGAGACAAAGACATAGTATATGTGCCATCCTTATAAAGCCGATTGAATTGATTTGAGCGAGATAGAGAGAGAGAGAGAGAGAGAGAGAGGGAGAGTGAGGTGGCGAGTCATAGAGGAGTAGGAATAAGGGAGTGAAAGGAGGTAAAGGAGACTGGGAATTAAAAAAGAGATTAGAATAAGAGAAAGGTGAAGGAGGCTTGGTTGAGGGACAAAAACAAAGGAATAATGTATACAAAACAGAGAGGAAGAGAGACGGGGAGGTTTCCTCTCCTTGATTCATCTCACTCTCCTTGATTCACTCACGTCAGATGGAACCAAACTGCCATTCACTTATGCATGAGTGTGTGCGTGTGTGTGTGTGTGTGTGTGTGCGAGGGTGTGCGTGTGTGTGTGTGTGTGTATGTGTGCGTGTGTGTGTGTGTGTGTACACGTGAAGGTGTTGTATACCCTTTAACTTGCGATATTCAAAACCTATACAGGCTGGCCGGCACATTGTTGGAGCCATATTTATTGGTGAGAGTAAAATGTCTGTGTTTTACACTACTAGAGAAAGGCGCGGTGACTTTGACACTAATGGCCTTCCTGCTGCAGAGGAGAGTTGCAGCACCGTAATAAATCACCCTCGTTTACACAGAACCCAGAGGAGAGAGAGGGAGAGAGAGAGGGAGAGAGAGAGAGAGAGAGATTAATGTCAGGGTCTACCTGGCAAGAGGTAAAAAAGAGGGGTGATGGACATGATGGAAAGAGATATGAATACATTTTAACTGAACAGTGAGAACGTAAGGGGAAGAAGCCATAACAGGAAGGCTTTATTAGTAGGTACAAAATGTATAGAAGGTAACAGCAATTAAGAATAACTGTGCATGGGGGGTTGCAAACTGTGAACCATTTGTTTTAGTAAGTAGGTACGTTTATTTATATAGCACTTATCACAGATATAAAATCACAGTGCATTAGATTTAAGACAGGGTGAGTCATTCTTGAGAACGCTTACTAACTTTGATCTCAAATCAAAACAAACTCCCTCAGACGTTCCTCCCCTCTAATTGAAACACATTGTGAAGCCTAGGGATTTTATGTTGTGAATGATGTGCGCTGCTTTGTTTGTGTTCCTACTCACAGAGCCCGTGGCCTATCCTATGAACAGAGTTCAACCTACCAACATTTACCTCGGGGTTATCTATGAAAGTCAGGGTGGAGCAACAACTGCCTATTTGGTGTTAAACGGTATTACGACTGTGAGGAAAATGTCGGTTAGTTCGTCAGTGTTAACTTCGTTTGAGTTTGTGCGCGTTCACGTAAAGGGGCGCGGTCAGCAACACAGGTCAAGTTTTTGTGTAAAGGCGCATGCTCCTCCCGTCCCCCCTGTGTTTGCATATTCAAACTATGCATTTTAATTGTTATAAGGCAAGCTATTGCCAGTTACCTGAGAATGCATGAAAACCATATTTGATCTTCAGAACGCTTAATGTCCGGGGAACCCATCTTATGCATACAGTAGCTTTTCTTGCATGCATGCTATTAATAGGCCTACTGTACCTTACCCTGATGTTCTAAAATATGTAAAATATGATTTCACAAATAGCCCGATACTTCATTATTGGACAAGGAATGCAAATAAACTCTTTTGATAGGGCCTATAGTTTTGCCAAATGTTTATAGCTAAATTAGATTTGATTTATGGAAATAATATAGGTCTTTATGAAAGCAAAAACTTGAACTGCTATGATTTGATGACATGCTCATTTTTTAATTGTGTAATTGTGTGGGACATAAAACGGCGTGCATGCTCCTATCCTAATAGAGATCTGATAATACATGTTTAAGTCAGATATTAAAACCATAAATGCTGCGTTTGAAAACAAAAACAATTAAAATTGTCCAATCAAATCAATTAAATAAAATACAATAAATAAATAATGTATTTTTAAGAGCTAACCAACTGTTCAACTGTTTAATAAAATTCCGTCAGTGGAACGCAGTGATAAGGGACAGGCATTTCATAGTTTTGGTGCAAGAGCTTGGAAAACACGGGTTTTGTAATGGGTATAAAGAACAGCTACTGTAGAAGACTTTTGTCTGATGACCTAAGTGCCTGTTTTGTACATGTGTATGGGTGAAGAAGTTCAGTGATATGCTGTGGTGTTTGCCCATGTAGGTTTTGAATATTATAAGAAATATTTTGAATTGGATGAAAATTGTATAATAATATAACAATATATAATTATATAATATATTTTAATAAAACTTATGTAAACACTAAGATTACAAAAAATAATATATATAACATAATAAATGGATTTGTTTTATCTCACAACGTTCCAAAATCATCTCACAAGTAAAGAGAGAGACTGTTTGATCACCACCCTCTCTCTTTCTCCCTCCCTGAGCCACTGCTGAGCCAGCAGCAGTGGCATCCATTCATCACATATTACAGTTTCAGTATCAGTGCACATTACACATGATTTTACATCATCTCCTCACAATATGACGATTACTAATTTTGAAATATTCTCATTGTCCTCATCACATTTCATAATCTGAATATAATCCCAAGGAATTTCTAAAATAATTAGAACACACCAACAGATCTTAATACATTTTATAAAACCAAAGTAAGTGTACAGTATTATGGTAGTATTATGGTATGGTGGTGATATAGTAGACCACTAGACAAAATGATTTATTGAACATGTGTACGTATAAATATACACACATACCACCATATACACCACATGATACTCAGTCTTCAATCTATCTCTCTCTTTCTTTGTCACTGGTTTGCTCTTAATCCCCCTCCTCTCTCTCTCCCTCTCTCTCTCTCTCTCTCTATTGCCCTCAGCAGTAAGTGGTTAGATCGTTTCACAGATTGTGTCTGTCCCTCTGATAAAAGCAAGCTGGACCACACACCTCACGCACACCCACACAAACAGAGAAAGATAGAGTCACAGACACACACACGCACAGCGAGAGAGACACACACACGCACACACGCACGCACACACACACACACAAGAAGGAATGCTACACCAAAAAATAATACTGTTCAGTTATTCAGTATGTGACATTTTTCTGATACTATGCAGTTCATAGGGGACCATAAAAAAGAAGATGTAACCCTTATCAACTCCACTGTGCCATATAAATGTTACAGCCACATCACAGTAATTTGGAGCTGAGGGGATGGGAACAATGAATAGTGGGGAAGGCCTGGTAAATTCTGGGGAAAGTGGTATTCATGTAGATGAAGAAGGATGAAGAAGTATTTACAGAGAGTAATGAGACAGAAAAGTGACATACTGTATAGAAGAGCATGTGAGTGACATAATATTCATGTGGAGGGAGTCCTGCACATGGTCTCTCTGAGGTCCTCAGAGACAGACCTCATTTATAAACGCCTTCAAGGCACAAAGTACACTTGCTGGGAACTCTCCCTATAGCTCTATGGAAACAGGTACATTACTTTGAATTATTATCATCCACTTATGACAGGAATGGCATCAAATGACTTTTAAGTGGTCTTATCCAAGTGCTTTCTGATTTCCACTGTGCATCTGTCATCTTCTATGCGAAGACAGTGGATTAGAGAGGTTTTAATAGGCTTATTAATATGTATTTAAAGCATCAAATTGACAACTGGGGGGTCAATGAGGGGGATTTATAAATCGGTAATGCACTTTGCGCCTTTTGTCCATTCGTACAACGTGTAAAATTGAATAAATAAGTATCATAATCACCAGTAAGCAGGAAGCTGTATGAAAACCAGTTCTTCAAGCCTGGAGCCTGGAAACATCTTGTTAGCTATTTACACCACTGTGTTTATACACATCATCCCCTCAGCACTTGTGTTTGGACATGGTGTGTGATTGTGTCATCAGGTTTGTGATTGTGCTCAGGTTATTTTCCTCTCCGGTTATTTCCTTGTGCATTAAAAACCCACGGGGATTGTGCAGTATCACATGAAGCCTGCTGGACCGTAAAACAATCTAGGAGGCCTCCAGAGTTACGCTGCAGCAAGCAATATGTGTAGACGTGCCCGGCAGTGTGCTACACTGGCGACTTGTATAGGATGTGTCATTTATTAAGGCAGTATGCGCTGAGGTTGGCCCCGGCAACCCTGCGACAATAAACACAGGCGCACACTAGACACACACACTCACACTGACACATGGATATAGTGCATATAGACACACACACAACCTATCCGCGCACACACACACACACAAGTGTTCATTCACTTGCATACGCAGAGGAGATTTATGTCTTTTATAGGGACACGTGTTTATGATTTAAGGGCTTGAGGGACTGGCTGCTGGCATGCCATAAAGCAATGTAGTCAATAATCCATATCTGTATTTCATGGACACCGACAAACACACACACACACACACACACACACACACACACACACGTGCGCGCACACACATGTCATGTGCAAGGGGACACAGACCAATAGCAACAGAGTGACACACACCTGCATGAAAACGCACACACACACGCACACTCTTGGCATAAGGCAGTAAAAACGAGACAAATAAACATATAAATGCCTCCTCTGTGAGAGAGCAAGAAATAAAGTCTTATTAAATGTGTCTGTCTTAGAAGTGCTCTTGGCAGCATGCTGCTGGACACACACACACACACACACACAGTACACAGACATAATTTGTTATTGCTTTCTGGCCACTGCAGACTCCAAGTTACAAGCAGGCTATGGATATGGCACTGGTTGAGACCACACACACACACACACACACACACTGTATATTTTGATGCAGATGCTAAGGATGGAGAGAGAGGGAGGATGTGAGATAAAGGGGAGAAATGAAAGGGGACATTATTCAAGTAGAAGTCAGGTTTATTTATATAGCCCTTGATCACATTACTCTCTCATATGGGCTGCACAGGCCCACATTGAAGCAAATGGAAGCATAGGACACCCCCTTAACCTGCTCCTCCCCCCGGGCAAGGAAAAGCTTTGGGAAGGGACCACAGAGGGAGGAATCCAACCCATTCAGGATGGGTAGGCTGCAAAAGCTGCAGAGTGGGCAATACCGATTAGCATTATACATTAAACAATATGTATCACAAAGTGTCCATGGGCAAGCAACTCACACAGTATGAATAATAGGTGGAGTATGCAATTTACTTCAGAAGCACATTTTGTAAAAAATATCAATGCTCTGACAATGTGATTAGAAAGATCAGTCATCTAGTAATATAGCAGGGATGTAAAAAACCCATGTAATCGTTCGGCCCAAACTTAAGCTGTCTGTCTGCATGAGCAACGTTCTTGCGTGTACTTTGTGCCTATGCACTCTCATTGTGACTGACTACAGATCACACAGACACTAGAGCCAGAGGTACTATTGCAGAACTGGATGTTCCAAATGACTCATTTCCCTGTGCTTTATAAACAATGATAAACTTGGACTAGTAGACTAGTCTAAAAGAAACACAACATGCAGGAAACCATCTAAATTGATCATCTATAGGCTTAACAAGTAACATTGTCATAGAAATATGTAGGTCTGCAGCGTGCATGTCTCGGCTCTCCCTATCTGCACTCATCAGCTGTTTTGGCTCAGTGGTGGGGACCACTCTTTATCTTTTCATCTCCAACAGCCTCCTCTCTCATTTAAAAAAATAAATTATATAGCTTCATCTTTGGAGATGAAGCTACAGTAGCCTTCCGTACCGCAAAGGCAGAGTGCCGACCACACGAATTCTGCTTCCTTATTCATGGAAGGTGGGATGAACGAGTTATGAAAACCTCCAGAAATGTTCATTCTGTAAGACTGTATTGTATTACCGGTACCCGTACTGCTGTGTTGAAAAGCTATGCTGATTATAGCCAAAGTCCTTATAAAGTGGCTCTGTTATATACCGCAGCTTACCATTTCCCCATCAACAAGCTGTTTAGGTAAGGTATCAGTTTGACCCCGCCCTCCCTTGCCATTAACAATAAAGAAGTAACGCTCCCCACTCCACTCACTGGATGCTTAGGGTGGAGTGATCCTACTGCAGCCTAGTCAGTGCGCGTTCACGTGTCCTTTGAATAATGCTTGAAGCAAGGGGCAGGGCTATTTATCGTTTGCATCTGTCAAAGTCGAGCTATGGAGCTATCAAGCTTTTTCAAGATGACATAGGCTGCATCCGAATACTCAGTATAGACTACCTTTGGTGAAGTATCTATCCAACCGTTAGTCTAGTACATTCTATGAGTAAGCGAGCGAGTAGTAGGGACACAATTCGGATATACTCAACTGCCATCTCACCTGTCCTTTGACCCG